>ML785709.1:272977-320035 GCA_009831015.1 Picea engelmannii | reverse complement strand
GATGAGTTCCAGAGGCTACCTGGCCCTTTACAGGCTCTGCCTAAAGAAATAATAAGTAAGCACTTAGAAGTCTTTCCCATACACTTGCTTCATGTGTTTAAAATGTGCAATAGGTTTATGTATTAAGTTCTTGGTTTTTCTTTGCAAAGTTCATGGGTGAGGAAGGGTTCTTTGACATGATTGAATATGTTTTATAAACCAAAACACAGCAGTATATAATGCAGCAAATAACACATCCAAAATCACAACACCCAAGATGATAAAGCAGTTCACCCACTTCAGGCTACATCTGCTGGACCAAGCCTTCCAAACTAGGCTTGTCCTCTTGTATTAAAAATGATCCAAATGCTAATACAATAATATAAATGTCTCAAAGGACAGAACTGACTGTAAATATAGAATCAGAAGATAGGAATTAGCTGAACATGCTCTTTCCCAATCACTAAACAGTGAAAATTTACCTTATACAGTACTTTCCCCAAATGGCCCTGGTGGCCCTTTAATCTTGCATGGAGAATTTCGTGGTGAAGATGACCTCAAATGGTTCTGAAACCTCTTCCATCAGATTCATAAGGTCGAAATTATCAGACCTAGGCTCTTGAATCACCAAAAATGGCTGAACATAGCCTCCAAACAGCTCCCACACTGAAATGGCCCTGGTGGCCCTGAAAGCTTCCCTGAAGAAAAATCACCTGCAAATGGCCTCCAGTGGCTCTGAAACCTGCTCCAATGGCTCCAGCAGGTCGAAGAGACCCAAAATCGACCAAAAAAACGTCCAGAATGGTTTCCTGTAGCCAAAGTTATGGCAATAACTGATTCCTCCTTCTTTTTCCCAACAAAACTCCACTAAATTAGGCTTAATTGGAGTTAGTTTCGCTAAAAATAGCCAATTTGCCAATAAAGGCGGACTCCCGCTCCAAAAACGCGCCAGCTGTTAGCATATAATGTCAATAGGCAACGTGGTCACATGCATAACATGTAATAAAAACCGTGGCATAAAATAACACACCCGCGCGCGTTTTTAAACAGTGGTTATAATACCCAAATAAAAACTTAACCACGGGCTATTATATTAATGTCCCCGCGCGCTGTTTGTAATGTGGAGGTCATATGGTATGAACCACCCGACCACGGGCTAACCAGTTAACACCCCAACCGTGCGCGCACATAACATATGTGGTATATAACAATCCGGGTTACATTTGAACTGGAGGTTTTGCGCGCCAATTTAATATGTGCCATGGACATATGGAAATGAATGGGACCACCGAAATCGAGGGCTGGGGCTAGGCCCCAGCCCTATTCCCGACGACAATATCAAAAAATTTAATTCAAATAAATATTATTCCGGTTATACCACAAGGCATAACGGTTGGTCCAATGGTCGGCGAACTTGGTTTAAAACTTTCGAATGGTGGGGGAGGTCCGGGGGTCGAACCCCGCGGCCTCCAAATATTTTTAACAAACCATGTAACCACCAACAATCTATCAATGGGTGCCACGTGGCAACCCCTGAGTGGGCCACGTGGCACCGAACTACTGCCACGTGTCACTATCACATTCGTTCAACGATAACCAATCGAATACTGCCACGTCACTAATGTCAACTCAGCTGCCACGTCAACATGTACGGATGCCCAGTCAGCTGTACGGCCTCTGCCACGTCAGCAGTACGGCCTGCCCAGTCAGCACCCTTTTTTTTCCAGTTTGGCCTGGCGAACAGATCGCGATAACTTCTCCATACGGACTCCGTTTGCGAAAGTAAATATACCGCCGGAATCAGGAGAACGAGACGGACGCAATGGCACCGTTTTCGTCGCATTCCGAGCACTTTGAAAATTGAGCAAATTTTAGACCCCTGGTCCAGATTCTGATCATATTGTGCATGGATAATTCAACCTCTCGTGCACTCTGTGTGGGAGAAATTGCAATAGTCATGCATAAGGTTGCGTGATTTTTGTAATTTCTTCTGTGCACCTTGACGTGGTTGTGTGGTGGATAGTTCTGCAGGATTGCGCAGCTTTTAGATAAATAGTCACGCAAGCCAGCACCACTGTGTAATGGAAAACTATGCAAATAGTGAGTGGTTGTATAAAGGACAGTCACGCAGACCTATGTGCTTGTCTATAGAACAAGTGTGCATCTTTGCGCTATTGTCTAAGGTACAACCACGCATATATATGAAAATTATTTTTGGAGTTTTCTAGATGATTTGGGTTGACACAACTCATTTGGTTTAGATGCAGGGGAAAGATGGTACTACTAGATGTCGATTCATTAGCAAGAGAGGAATTGGGAGTAGCTCCACAGAAATGTGGGAGATTATGTGTGCATTCGATAAAGTTTGGCCCGCGCGGGCTTGATAAAGTTATTTGATTGTGCTCTAGTGAGGTCATAGGAGGAGCTACTCCAATTTTTTATTGGGATGTAGAGACTCCATCTACAGGCCTTCGTGGTGCACGGACAGGAGGTTTAATTCTCACTTGAGGTAGATTTATATTTTGTGACTAGGATCCCATTCATGGGTATTAAGCTTGATGCACATCCTCAAATCCCAGGGGAGAGAGGGTTGATGAGATGTCACTTCTGCATTTCTTGATTGAGGAGTCGCTAACCGGGGGGTTCATCAGATTATACTCTATTGACTCCTTGAGGACACAGGTGTCATGTGCCTTGGTGGTATGAATCTATGGGTCATTAGGGACCCAATGTATTTCAAGTGCCCATATTTTAATAGTGGAGAGGGCCATGGACTTGTATATGTTTGCATGGGTGTGAGTGATGCGTGCATGCATGGTGGTACAATTGGACCGATGTGAAGGGATGAAATCAAGGGAATTTGTGTCCGGATATGTTCTTTGCAGTTTTTTCTTGGAGAGGGTGATATTGTTCCACCCTCGAGTGATATTAGATCCACCACCGGTGCGGGAGCCACGACTACAAAGGTGGGTGCACATATTGTCACGTCATGGTGGTGGTGTGGCAAGCCACTATTTTACTGATATGTTTGAGCGAATCTGGAGACAGATGTCCCAGATCATTTTGGAGTTCCTGTATGTGGGAATGGATTACCGACGAGACCCTGATATGTTTTCACCTCCTGGGGAGGTGTGGGATGACCAAGGTAAGTTTGTATTTTGATGTTGTTTTTTTATTTTTTGAGTGTTTTGAGTTTGATTGATATGCAGAGGACTGATGAGTCTTGTATATTGTTTTTTTTTTTTTGCAGATGTTGTATCAAGTGATCGAGAGGCCGAATTTTCTCACGTTGGCACTCAAGAGGCATGGGATGATGAGGGGAGGGCTAGGAGATGTTGTCTCCATGATTATTGGGGGTGGGTCCCACACATACCCCAGGTGGAGAGGATATCATAGACTTGGTTCATGAGATGGACGAGCTATGACAAAGATTTGAGAGGGTACTTAGGGGGGTTCCAGAGGCCTGGTGGCCCCACATCTAAGACAATGAGGTCCTAGAGTAGTGTGTGGGAGGGATACATGAGTGGAGGTCTCTAGTGTGGCACGCATATGTGGTTGGAACGGTAGTGACGGGACACATGCTTCCAAGAGGAGGGATGCCCCCACCTGGTAGATGACCACCAACAGACCTTCCAATGGGAGATTTTCTAGAGCTAGGGACACCATAGGTGCCAATGTGATGTATGGGAGCGACCCACTTTTTGTACGATGTATGTATAAGGGTAGTGATCCCCCATTTTGTACATTTTGAGTATAGTTTATTGAGATTTGAGACCGACAGTGATGTCATGGATATTGTGTTTTTTTTTAACATGTATGGCACTAGATATATATATGAGATACATAATTTGATGATGTTTTCAGTTTTTCATATGTGCTATGTGATGTGTGTGTTTTTTCTTATTTTGATGATGGATGAATTATGCTTGGAAATGAATGTGTATGTTAATGTGATAAATGCCAATCTAGGACTTGATTAGCCATACGATATGCAACTTGGTTTAGATTCCTAGGAATATGTGTGAATGTAATGGATTCAAAATTTCGACACAAAAGTCTAACTTGTAGGTATTTGTGAAAGAGGTGAGGATCACGTATGCGATACACATTATTCAGTTGCAGAACGATGAGCTGGGAATCTAAGAGAACACTTAGGTGACGAATATGAAGGTGATTGACTTTTACAAGGATACCAATTGTGGCATCATATTCAGCTTGGTTATTGGTGACGAGTCCAAGTCCTATACCACTGGAGTGGAGTAGTAAATTTTCATGGGTGTAAATGTCCCAAGCTGCCGAAGCAAGATTATGAGTCCAACGACTAGCACCATTGTCGTACCTGATATGGTAAAGTGGTGGTTAATTCATCTGTTAAAACAAGGACAAAGGATCAGGCATATGTATTTGGAAGGTTTTGTAAAAAAGATTAAAAAAACTAGGAAAATGCAAGAAGAAAACTAAGGTAGAGTGGTTATGCTAAGGGTAGAATTTCTTCAAGTATAACCCATTAACTAGGTCTTTGAGGGTATCCCCTTCTGGGTGAGCCAGGATGTAGGTGTCCTTAGTGAGACAATGACGAATGATGAATGGGCCCTGCCAAAGGGACTCAAATTTTCGGTTGCCTAAGGTGTCATGAGTGATATAGTAGGCCAATACTAAGTCACCTTCGTTAAAATGAACGAAGGTTGACTTGGAGATCGAAGATGGATTTGGACCATTTTTTGGTTGCTTCATTGTTTTGTAATGAGGATCATTAATCCTCATTGATGGATTCAAGGGCAAGAAAGCATTGTTCCATGGGAGTGGTGTTTGGCATGATTTTGATTGTGTCCTATAATGTGGGTATTTCACACTCGATGGGGAGTATGGATTCGACCATGTGAACTAGATGAAACGATGTGAACCTTGTAGCGGTTTTGACGGTTGTAAGATATGCCCATAAAGCATAAAATAGCATGGTATTCCAATTGGTTTTGTTCTTGTCCATTATTCATTGTAACATTGTTTTGAGAACTTTGTTAACAACCTCGACTTTCCCATTGGATTGTGGGTAGTATGGGGAGGTGAACTCGTGAGTGAAGCCTAACTTGGTGGATAACTCCGTGAAAACTTCATTCTCAAAATGCTTACCATAGTTAGACACAAGATGGAGGGGGAACCTAAAGTGAGTAATGGCGTGGTTAAAGAAGAATCAGGCTACGGTGTCTTCCATTTTCTTGAACGTTGGCATAGCTTCAACCCATTTGTGAAGTAGTCAACAGAGACTACGATGTATTTATGCCTATTGTTGGATGGGGGGTTACAAGTCATGAAATAAATACCCCATTTGCAAAAGGGTCCTGTCGTGATGATTGGATGGAGGGGAGAGGGTGGTGCTCTTACTTTATGCACATACAATTGACATGTTTCATGTTGCTTGATGGCATGAATGCAGTCGTGAAATAAGGTGGGCCAAAAGTAACCAACCCGAACCACTTTCTGGGCAATGAACATATCGGAGAGGTGGCCTCCACATGCACCACTATGGCATTCATTTAGGACATTTTATTCTTCCTTGATGGTGAGGCAGTGATAGAATGTATTGTCTTCCCCACTGTGATAGAGGGCATATCCTATGAGGAGATATCGAGGGGATTGATGGTGGATACGTTACCGATCATCTCAAGAGAGATGAGGACCGAATTTATATGTGTGAAGGTACATGAGAGTGTCTCAGTACCATGGGTCATTGGATAAGATGAAGAAAAAGTGTTCATCAGGGAAGTTCTCATTGACGAGTGTGTCTTTTAAGTCTAATGGGACATCCACAATCAATTATGTGAGAACGAGGGCCTTTTTTCTCTTAGGAGTGGTGAACTCTAGATCGTATTCTTGGAGAATGATGATCCAACGGGAGAATTTTCCATTGATTTGGTGTCAACTAAGCAAGTATTGCATGGGGTTGGAATCTACCATGACATTAATAGTATGCAGCAAGATGTAATGAAGTAGTTTTTGGACTACAAGGGACACTGCGAAGTCCAATTTCTCCTCGTGATTATATTTCAAAGGTGGCTTGGAGAGGTTTTTTCTAATGTAGTAAATGACATGCTCATGACGGTCATCGCCTTCTTGGACTAGAACTCCTATGAATGACACCTCTGATGTGGACAGATACAAGATGTAATCCCTATTGAAGTCTGGGGGACTAATCAAGGGGTCTCTACTGAGTGCATATTTTAGTGACTCAAAAGAAACTTGGCCATGTTAATCCCAATGGAATGGGATATCAAGTTGTAGCAGGCACAAGAAGTCATGGGTGTAGATTGTGTAATCGAGAACAAATCGACATAGGAAATTGGCCTTTCCTTGTAGGATTTGTAGTTGGCACAAATTCTTGGGGAGGAGGAATCTCATTGATTGCTTGGACTGTCAGTGGGTTCTGCTTGGACTTTCAATGGATTCACTATGATTCCTTATTGGGAAATGATGAAACCGAGTAGGTATCCAGCTATGACACAAAAAATGCACTTGAGATGGTTTAAACGAATGTTGTATTGGCAACATATCTCAAAGATAATCCACAAGTCTTCCAAATGATGTGATAGCTTCTTGGAACGAGCAGTGAGGTCATCCAAGTAAGTGAAGATTATATGGGGAATATTGTGGAATACATAAGTCATGGCCCACTAGAACGTGGCGCCAGCATTCTTGAGCCCAAATGGCATGACACAATAAGAAAAATTACCCCAAGGGGTAGTGAATGCGGTTTTGTATTGATTCACGTTTCAGATTTTTGTTTGGTTGTAGCCGAAAAATCTATCCATGAATGATGGGACTTCATGTCCAGCACAAGCATCGATTACTTGATCGATGAAGGGTGTTGTAAAGTTTCCTTTGGGATAGGCTTGATTGAGGTCTTGGAAATCGGTGCAAACCCAAATGGTTCCCTGTTTTTTGTTGACCAGGATAGGGTTTGAGACCCAATAAGTGTACGTGATGGGGTATATGAACCCTGCAAAATGAAACTTGTCGATCTCGTCTTTGATAGCCATGGATTTTGAAGGTTGTAGTCATTTTTTCTTTTGGCAAACAAGGGCCACATCAGTCCATGAATCGATTTGATGTTCGACAATGGTTGGATCCAGGCCAAGAATTTATGTATAGGACCAGGCGAAGATATCTCTGAATTCCTGAAAGAGAGCTTTCTAAGATTGAACTTCTTGAGGGGAGCATGCAACGTCGAGAGTGATCTCTTCAATGATTCCAGGTTTGACTAAGATGTCTATTTTGATTGTGGGAGAGATGTTGGCCATATTCCCTTCTTTAAAAGTATCAGGAGTGGGGACTGGGTTCTTGAACCAACCCACATGTCCTTGAGGGACAAATTATTTAGTTTCAATCGCATAAACATGATTATTTGTGTGGGGTTGAAATGCTTCTTGCGATAATAAAAATGACCAGTGATGCATGGAATTCCAAGGACAATCGGTTGTCGTCATGGCCTCTAATATGTCCTCATCCAATTGAAATATGTATGATAACAATGAATCTTCAAAGGTATGAGCAGGTATGGGTGACATAGGGGCGTCACTTGTTTGATTTGGGTTGGTGATGGTGTGATCGTCTATGGAAGGTGTAGAAGATGTAGGCAGGTGATCATCGTTTCCTTCCAAGGTGATGGACTAACAAGAGGAGGGGAAGGGACTTCACTAGATGACATTCACCATATATCCATGCATTTGTGTGGATCATATGTATTGGGGGGAGGAACAATATCATGGATAGGACTTACAGGTGAATTAGGTGGGTTTGACTTGAAGTCTTCTGATCATTGTGGTATGCGTATGGATAGTAAGACCAGAGGTATGAATTCTTGCTCCAAAGATGGGATAATGGGATTACCCCGAGAGGGTAAGGTAGTATGGCGTTGAGGAAGTGATGTGTGAAGGGTTGTTCGAATGTTTTGAAGATTAGTCATGCGGAAACTTCGATATTCGATAATGAGTGGGAACATGTACGTAAAATGGTCCATTTGGTGGCACAACACACAAGGGAATCGCATCCATTCATTTACTGACATGGATATATAACATATGTCAATGGAGTTAGTGCTAGTGGGGGGTGCTTGAGAGGGCTTAGGCAATGATGTATGTCATACTACAGCTAAGGTTTCCCAAAATTGAGGGAGAGATGGACAATGATGAGTTTAATGGCCATATTTTGAGCATATGGCACATGCAAAGTTGATACGTAGAAATTTATTGCATGATGAAGGAGGTTCTACAATAGTGTTTGTGGTCGCAGCTACTAGGGTAGGAAGTAATGGTGTTGTATTTGGAAGTTGAATTAGATTGCATAATTCAGGTAGTGTGGGGCACAAATTAGCAGGGTGTCCAACTGTGTCACAAAGTGTGCATGGAGGTTGGGCCCCGGGATGAGAGGTGGACCCCTTCTTCTTCTTGGTACCCCCTTTGTTGGTATCGTTTTCCCCAACTGTGTGACCAATTGGAAGAGTTGGTGTTTGAACCATCGATTGTGTGGAAATAACCTTTGGTTGAGATGGAAGGGATGGGACTGGTACCATATATGGTGGTTCGAGATACCATAATAGGATAGTGATCACCATGTTTGGCAAGGTGAGAGTAGCGGTGACCTGATATGTTGTGACGCCTGGTGTTGGGTAAAAGAATGGTATTTGGGTTATGGCCTGAGGGACCATTTTCCAAATGGGTTTTTGTCTAGTCATTGGTGGGTTGTCTTGAATGAGTGGCGATGTAGATTTGTCTGAGGTAGGCTAAGGTGTGTGTTCCTCAGTGGAGTTTTCATCGTCGATCTCAACACCATTTGATGAGACTGCACAGACTTGAGTTGAACCTGTGGAAGGGAAGCGGGGTGGACTTCCCTGATAAGATCCCATAAGTGATGGGTCTTGAAATATTCTTGACCTGAAATCAACGACTGGTGAGAGGTTAGAGAAAGACCGTATGAGGGGGAGAACATTGTCTATGTTTCCCGAATGATTGGTTTCATAGTGCATTAGCTCATCAATGGTGACAATCTTCCCATTTTAAGGGAAGAGCATGGTGCGGAATACGGAAGAGGCAACGGATTTCATGGCATACATGTAGCTTCATCCAAATAGGATGTTGTAGTCCAATTGGGCATTGATGATCTTGATATCGATAAGAATCATTTCCCCCCAGTTCAAGTGAAAGATTTTGGTAGAGGGCTTCAGGTTGTGATGGGTGGACATCGTATTCTCTAAGAGTAATGGTTGAAGGGATGAGCTCAGGTGACCCAAGTTGTTTCCATACGGTTTTGGACATGATACATGTAGACACCCCTTCGTCAATGATGCACTAATGCACTGTTTGATTTCAAATTTTGACTGGAATCTAAAAAGAGACCAAAGAGGGGAGGCATGGTTTAACATTATCCAAATCAAAAGTGATCAAACGAGTGTCTGATGAGTCAATTGCCCCCAATTGTGAGAGCAAGGCCTTTTGTTGTGAAGGACATGTTTGGAGAACTTCTAAAATATGCATGAGAGTTAGGGATTGAGACAAATCATCGATCGAACTATAGTTTTGTTCTACCCTAGCATGGGGGTTGTGTACATTCCTACGCAAAGGTGCGCAGGGTACTCGGGTGGTAGATTATGTGTTAGGACAGGGTATTGTCAAAGGTTGTTATGTTGGTAATCGAGGTGAGTCTTATGTGGTCATATTTGAGTCAAGAGGCTTGTCGTACTAATGGCTACGAGTTTGTAGTATAATTTACTCTTCGGTGGTGAGGAGGATGTTGTGGTTTGTGGGGTTTCTAGGTTGAATCTGCCCTGGGTTAGGGTATTTCCCCATCTTTTGTGGGTTAGGGACAAGCTCTTGTTGAGTATTGATGATTCCTTGATGAGGAATCAGGTTTTGTAGGGCCACTAGTGTCTAGGGTTGCAGATAATTTTGTGGTATCTGTTAGAACCCTATGTAATAAGGAAATCAGTATTCTAACTAATATCTATCTATTTCAGGCATTACGCTTTTGCCCACGATGCACAACAAAGGTGTAAAAGCGGCAGAAATCTCTCAATTCACCTCAGCTGTTATCACATAGGAGATTTTGTTTTCGGTAGTTAAAGAGTCGAGTCTCATGTTATGTCAGCTACCGAAAGAGAGAGCTTTCGGTCGCTTAGAACCCAATTTTTTTGTACCCCTAGCTACCGAAAGCCTATAGCTAGATTAAAAAATGGCTCTCTGATCTTCAGATTCATCATCCTGGCCTTTGTCTTTGCGCTCCAACACCTGCACAAGACCACAACATGATCTTAGTAAGCACCTAAGCGAGACACGCAGGGCCAATCTCCAAGTCCACGAGTCGAACCAAGCTAAGACAAAGTGCCCAAGCACCATTTCACAGGCCCGCCAAGCAAAACAAAGTCAAACCCTCGCGCCGAGAAAACAAGTGTTGAATCCTCAATCTCAGGTGTCAAGTGCCAAGCCTGGAAAAGATTGCGCCGGTGATAACTGGATCAATCAGTTAATGGCACCCACTACCTAGCATGTGAATGTCACAAGTGGCGAAAGTGTCCAAAGGATGAATCGGGTGCCCAGGCGACTGCACAGGTGTCTAAAGGGCGTGATATCGTTGTTGTAATTGTCGATTCTATTGAAAGTATTAATGGGAAGGTAGTGATCGATGCATCCCAGTTAATCAATCCCCGGACTATGATGCTTGGGAAAGAGCCCCGACAAACAAATTCAAACCTACTGGAAGAAAGGATGCTTACATAAAAAGAAATGAACTGATGGTCCGTTTCTGCAACCCTTTGATTTCCATTCTAAGACAAATGAACAGACAGTTCAGGAGCTCGATGGTTAATTTTTGAAGGGCAGAGCGATGACCAAAACCTCCATTTTGTCAGCAAGCCACACATCATGTTCTTATTCGATATCGGCCTCGCAAAATGGTAATATGAAACCACTTATTCGCCTTGCTGATGAACTAAAAGATGTTGCCATATTTGCGGGTGTTGAAATCTATGTGCCTAAGTATCGATGGAAACAATTTGTGTTGATTGTTGAGATCTGTAAATAAATTCTGGCAAATTTGATGGCAAGCAATACTTGAAGTCAGTTGAAAGATTTGATCCACGTGAGCCTCGATGGGTCCAACTTGAAGAAATGAGTGCCAAGAAAGGAGGCTTGTCGGCTGCAGTTTTAAATGAAAAACTCTATGCAAACGGTGGTTTTGATGGCTCAAAATTTTTGTCTAGCATGGAAGTTTTTGATCCTCGTGCAGGTTCCTGGCTCATGGTTGATTCAATAGCTAGTCCACGGGCCTATGGGGCACTGCAGTTCCAAGAGTTGATGTTGTGGTTATGGGGGCAGAACTTTCAAATCTTCATTCACAGTTATTACAGATGGTATCATAGAATTAGTTGCCTAAACTACAGAGAAGGACACTGCAGAGGTGATTGTACCAATGGCAGACACTGTGAGTGTTATTCTGGATTATTTGCGTAGGCACCATTTTACAAGGGCTAAAGAAGCTTTGTGAGGGGATTTGGTTAACCACGAGGGTTCCAATGGTTCTCCATCCCTTATGCTCTGGGATGACTTCACTTCTCTATCTGCAGAAGGAAAAGGAGAAGAGAGCACCAACGAGGACAAGCGAGGGCATCAAAACCATAGTGCAGAAACTGGATATGCTCAGAATGAAGATGAAAGAATGAGATGTCTCACTGAATATATTTCCTTTGAGGAAGACAGATTGCTACTTTCTGAGGATGAACTTTTCCTAAGATTGGAAGAATGAATAATCAGTCATTAGCGCAGAGAAGTTTACCAGACAATTCAGTAGATACAGAGCTCATAGTCAAGGAGGTGGATTGTAATCCCATTTAACACGGATCTGCAGGGGAGCACTTAAATGAAAGAACCAATTCAGTTATCAGTGAAGGTGACAAGGTAGCTATTTGGACTTCCCAAATAATGGTGCACGATCCATGTGGAACAGGTAAAGCTAGAAACATATCCCAGTAGGATTCTGTAAGGTCTAAAAATAAAGGAACTTGTGAAGCTTTTAATTATGGATGAGATTCATTTGTTACCTGATAATAGAGGATCAGTGCTAGAAAGCATTGTGTCCAGGATAATTAGGCAAATTGAGACTACTCAGGTGGAAGGAGGTGGCAGAGTATCCCTATCTTCGAGGCATCCAAATAATACAAATGGAAAAATATCCCAGTGTTTAGGCATTGATTGAACCATATAGCATGCAGGAATTCATTTACAGGGAACACATGGCAGTTAGATCACAAGTGGCAGAGATTTCTTATATTTCAAGAAGTGGTTAGAGCACCGATTCTCCAGCTGCCAACAAATCTTAACAACCTTCCAGCAAATTCGTGACAACCAAGCAACAGTTTCCAAATTTAGTTTTTCCTTTAATTTACTGTTTTGTTTGTTTTAGGAGACAGTTTACAGGTGTCGAGATAATGGTAACTATTTTCTATTTTTAGAATGCAGAGATAGAGCTCAAGTCTTTTGAAGGCTGAGGCATTTTTTTCTATATATGCACTTGTAAAAGACGAAGAGAGGGTTCAACCTGAGAGGAAGGTGCGACCTGGAGGGACCAGATAGGAAGATAACCCAGAAACATACTTTCTATTTTTGTAAAGATGATCAGCAGGCTGAAGTGATGTTGAATGAATATTAAGATATTGGATTTCCAAATTCTTGTGTTATGATTTGGTGGTGAAGTTTCTCTGATGTAAACTGTCATTTTCTTATTTTTCTCATATTGTTTTCTTCCATCATTGTTTATAAGAAAGTTATTCTCAGGATTTGTCTTGTACACCCTGATTTGGCTTAAAGCAATGTTTATGTTTTCTTCTGTGAATTGAATGTAGAATTTAGATGAACGTTGCTCTGCATTTGAGATGATTCTTAACCCATTCTTCTTTCCCATCTTACAAATATTAAGATCCACTGTCATGGCTGCCTTGCCTAGTTACCGATGTTCTTAGTTATTCATTCATTCAATCAGTTTTAACCTGTTGACCCCATTTTCCCAATGGTCCTCCTTGTTGTCCCAACCCAACCATTTAAAAACCAAAAACCCCGATCCCTCATAACTAGCCTAATATTCTATTCCAACCCAAGTTAAAACACATAGAGAGAGCCCTATCTGAGTCTTGGAGAGCTAGATCCAAGATTCCAAGCGGTTGAAACAGTTACCTCCATCAATTTCTTCTTCAGCCAAGAAATTACGGAGTGATAACATTTTGGTGACCATACTGGGAAACGAGCTTTCGAGTTCTCCGGGAAAATATATCAAGTTCAGATTTGACTTATGATGGTGAACAGAAGCCAAACACAGGAAGGTTGTACCATTCACCTGGTGACTCCATTGTTCAAGATCCCGAGCTTCAAATTTCACAAGCGACTTCACTGCCGAAGAATCCAGATTTCAAAGCATTGATGATGTTTCAAGATGACAAGGTATGTGGCAAATCCTATATCTTGTGAAGCCATAAAAGAATTTAGGAATAAGTTAGCAGAATTTCACACTGACGAAGACTTTTTAACAACTATGTTTCGTATTTTGGAATCGAGCAAATTTTCTCCTAAAAGTAAAATTTGTTTTCTTGAGCTAGTTGTTGAAAAGTTCGAAAATGATATTGAACTTTTGGATTCTCAAATTCAGTGATATAATTTCCGAGATCTCAAAGAATTCTTGGAAAATCTTTCTTCTCCAAAGCAAGAGGAAATCGTACTACATGTTGATTTGCAGATTGATGATGATTATGTTTTCAAGTATAAGGCTGAAGTTGTAGATGCAGGGTTTAATTTTGAGGATGCAACTGATCAACTAGTCATTGAAGATCTAGAAGCAAATATCATGCATCATGTTTCAATTGATCCTATAGCGGATTACATGGAGATTCATGTTAGCTTGAGTTTTCAAACATGTATTCTCTATAAAGACAAAATATGTCAACAGTTTCCATTTCAAATCACGAGGACACATAATCAAGGTATACTTAGGATTTCACTGACAAGCAATCAAGTTGTCCATTTGTTTTTGTAGCTACTTGACTGGCTTCATTGGCATTTATGTTTTACTTGATTCGGCGAAATTACCAAGTAGATGAGGGTAGGTAGATGGGTGAAAATAAGTTCAGTACTCTGAGCATCTTTCTAGTTTCAGTTTCAGATTGCTTCTCAGTTTTTCAGTTCAAGTGTGATCCAGATTCCAGTTTGCAGAGAGTTTTGATTTCAGCTCAAGATTTTCAGTTACCAGCGATTTTGTAGCAGATCGGGTTGCACATTGGGGAACAACCCACTGGATAAGGAACTGATTATCAAGTCCCAGAGTTCAGCGGTTCTAGACATCTCCTTCGGAGCTATCTTCCCCAGGTGGAGCCTATGTTAGAACCCTATGTAATAGGGAAATCAATATTCTAACTAATATCTATCTATTTCAGGCATTACGCTTTTGCTCATGATGCATAACAAAGGTGTAAAAGCGGCAGAAATCTCTCAATTCACCTCAGCTGTTATCACACGGGATTTTTTGTTTTTGGTAGTTAAAGAGTAGAGTCTCATGTTATGTTAGCTACCGAAAGAGAGAGCTTTCAGTCGCTTAGAACCCAATTTTTGTGTACCCCTAGCTACTGAAATCCTATAGCTAGATTAAAAAATGGCTCTATGATCTTCATATTCATCATCCTGGCATTTGTCTCCACGCTCCAACACCTGCACAAGACCACAACACGATCTTAGTAAGAACCTGAGCGAGACACGCGGGGCCAATCTCCAAGTCCACGAGTCGAACCAAGCCAAGACAAAGTGCCCAAGCACCATTTCACAGGCCCGCCAAGCAAAACAAAGTCAAACCCTCGTGCCAAGCAAACAAGTGTCAAATCCTCGATCTCAGGGGTCAAGTGCCAAGCCTGGAAAAGATTGTGCCCATGATAACTGGATCAATCATTTAGTGGCACCCACTACCTAGCATGTGAATGTCACAAGTGGCGAAAGTGTCCAAAGGATGAATCGGGTGCCCACGCAACCGCGCAAGTGTCCAAAGGGTGTGATCTCATTGCTGTAATTTTCGATTCTATTGAAAGTATTAAAGGGAAGGTAGTGATCGATGCATCCTGGTTAATCAATCCCCGGACTATGATGCTTGGGAAAGAGCCCCGACAAACAAATTCAAACCTACTGGAAGAAAGGATGCTTACATAAAAAGAAATGAACTGATGGTCCGTTTCTGCAACACTTTGATTGCCATTCTAATACAAATGAACAGACAGTTCAGGAGCTCGATGGTTAATTTTTGAAGGGCAGAGCGATGACCAAAACCTCCATTTTGTCAGCAAGCCACACATCATGTTCTTATTCGATATTGGCCTTGCAAAATGGTAATATGAAACCACTTATTCGCCTTGCTGATGAACTAAAAGATGTTGCCATATTTACGGGTGTTGAAATCTGTGTGCCTAAGTATCGATGGAAACGATTTGTGTTGATTGTTGAGATCTGCAAATAAATTCTGGCAAATTTGATGGCAAGCAATACTTGAAGTCAGTTGAAAGATTTGATCCACGTGAGCCTCGATGGGTCCAACTTGAAGAAATGAGTGCCAAGAAAGGAGGCTTGTCGGCTACAGTTTTAAATGAAAAACTCTATGCAAACGGTGGTTTTGATGGCTCAAAATTTTTGTCTAGCGTGGAATTTTTTGATCCTCGTGCAGGTTCCTGGCTCACGGTTGATTCAATAGCTAGTCCACGGGCCTATGGGGCGCTGCAGTTCTAAGAGTTGATGTTGTGGTTATGGGGGCAGAACTTTCAAATCTTCATTCACAGTTATTACAGATGGTATCATAGCATTAGTTGCCTAAACTACAGAGCAGGACACTGCAGAGGTGATTGTACCAATGGAAGACAATGTGAGTGTTATTCTGGATTATTTGCATAGGCACCATTTTACAAGGGTTGAAGCAGCTTTGCGAGAGGAGTTGGTTAACCGCGAGGGTTCCAATGGTTCTCTATCCCTTATGCTCTGGGATGACTTCACTTCTCTATCTGCAGAAGGAAAAGGAGAAGAGAGCACCAACGAGGACAAGCGAGGGCATCAAAACCATAGTGCAGAAACTGGATATGCTCAGAATGAAGATGAAAGAATGAGATGTCTCACTGAAGATATTGCCTTTGAGGAAGACAGGTTGCTACTTTTCGAGGATGAACTTTTCCTAAGATTGGAAGAATGAATAATCAGTCATTGGCGTAGAGAAGTTTACCAGACAATTCAGTAGATACATAGCTCATAGTCAAGGAGGTGGATTGTAATCCCATTTAACACGGATCTGCAGGGGAGAACTTAAATGCAAGAAACAATTCTGTTATCAGTAAAGGTGACAAGTTAGCTATTTGGACTACCCAAAGAACAGTGCACGATCCATGTGGAACAGGTAAAGCTAGAAACATATCCCAGCAGGATTCTGTAAGGTCTAAAAATAAAGGAACTTGTGAAGCTTTTAATTATTGATGAGATTCATTTTTTACCTGATAATAGAGGATCAGTGCTAGAAAGCATTGTGTCCAGGACAATTAGGCAAATTGAGACTACTCAGGTGGAAGGAGGTGGCAGAGTATCCCTGTCTTCGAGGCATCCAAATAATACAAATGGAAAAATATCCCAGCGTTTAGGCATTGATTGAACCATATAACATACAGGGAATTCATTTACAGGGAACACATGGCAGTTAGATCACAAGTGGCAGAGATTTCCTATATTTCAAGCAGTGGTTAGAGCACCGATTCTCCAGCTGCCAACAAATCTTAACAACCTTCCAACAAATTCGTGACAACCAAGCAACAATTTCCAAATTTAGTTTTTCCTTTAATTTATTGTTTTGTTTGTTTTAGGAGACAGTTTACAGGTGTCGAGATAATGGTAACTATTTTCTATTTTTAGAAAGCAGAGATAGAGCTAGAGTCTTTTGAAGGCTGAGGCATTTTTTCTATATATGCACTTGTAAAAGATGAAGAGAGGGTTCGACCTGGGAGGAAGGTGCGACCTAGAGGGACCAGATAGGAAGATAACCCAGAAACATACTTTATATTTTTGTAAAGATGATCAGCAGGCTGAAGTGATGTTGAACGAATATTAAGATATTGGATTTCCAGATTCTTGTGTTATGATTTGGTGGTGAAGTTTCTCTGATGTAAACTGTCATTTTCTCGTTTTTCTCATATTGTTTTCTTCCATCATTGTTTATAAGAAATTTAATCTCAAGATTTGTCTTGTACACCCCGATTTGGCTTAAAGCAATGTTTATGTTTTCTTCTGTGAATTGAATGTAGAATTCAGATGAACGTTGCTCTGCATTTGAGATGATTCTTAACCCATTCTTTTTTCCCATCTTACAAATATTAAGATCCACTGTCATGGCTGCCTTGCCTAGTTACCAATGTTCTTAGTTATTCATTCATTCAATCAGTTTTAACCTGTTGACCCCATTTGTCCAATGGTCCTCCTTGTTGTCCCAACCCAACCATTTAAAAACCAAAAACCCTGATCCCTCATAACTAGCCTAATATTCTATTCCAACTCAAGTTAAAACACATAGAGAGAGCCCTCTCTGAGTCTTGGAGGGTTAGATCCAAGATTCCAAGCGGTTGAAACAGTTACCTCCGTCAATTTCTTCTTCAGCCGAGAAGTTACGGAGTGATAACAGTATCTTTGGGGGAGGTTGTCGTGCGGGGGGTATTTTTGGATTCATGGCTTCCTTCATCCATTTATAATAAAAAATATAAGGGTAGTGATGAGTGTAATGACCATATTCACCACATAGCATTCAAGGGAAATTGGTCCTAAGGTTGTTGTTTTTTCCTTGACATTGTTGGTCATTATTATTTCCCCCTTGGGGATTTGAGTTGTCAATGTATTGGTTTCCCCCTGCTAGGGGGTTTTGTTGTTGGGGGTTGCCTCCTTGTCCTTGGTTGGTGTTGTTCTTGTTCTTTCCCTTTGTTGACTACATTTTTTGTCAACGGTGCTTAGCCAACAAAGCATTTCCAGGAACCCCCTCAAATCAAACTGCTTGCGCAAAATTTTACCCACTCTTTTTAAAGTTGGCGCAATGCACTCAGAAAAATTATTGTGATTTTTACCTATCATTCATATAACTGATTTTTTGGGTTCTCCGCATTTTTAACCTTATCCTTTCTACACTCATAATTCTCTCTCAACCAAAACATATCTAATACCTCTCTTTCTAAATATAATATTATTACCATAAATTAGATTACAACTCAAACACTTTTCCATACCATCCTAAATCCTTAAAAATAAATATATCAGTATATATTTATTTATTTATATTGATAACATGTGATTTTTACCCGACATTTCTCACTTTCCGAATATACCTCATCATTCATTTTCCATATTCTAACATAAAGTTAATACTTTGAGATTATGACTTTAACCATTCCAAAGGCAAAAATATATTATATTCTCCATGCTCTGAACAACTTTATTATCCAAAATAAAGAATATGGGTCTTGAAATATGATTATTCTACCTTATATTTTGAACCACTACGTGGCGTCTTCTATGTCAAATCATTTTCCTTATGGTTGACTTAATCCAACATGTTAAAGAAAGTGTATAAGGAAAGGTTTATTGATTAAAAAATCAAGTTTGTAAGACAAATTGTAGAGTATGCTTTCTCACTACATATGATCCCTCTTATCTAAAAATTCATAGAGTTTGTGGGATAGAGGACGATTTTGGAAATTGAGAAGGTCTTATTTTCTTGAAGAGCATCTGTCATGAAATAAACGAAATATAATTGTTAGACTGGCATTCTTTTTTGCCTGGAAAACCATTATAAACATGTTTAACAAAAGCATCACAGAATTTAAAGGTTGTACCAAGAAGAAATCATATTCTCTTACGAGATAGGAATATCATAGCAGTGGGAGTACAGGTGCTAACACTCGGACTGAGCATGGCGATATGATCATACAAACTTTAAGCTTACGAGATCATGGATTACTCGATGTGGATTATTAGTAGGTTGTATTCGAAGGTATTCTTCTGGTGAAAAAGTTTGAGGTCAATTCAGTTTGAAGGAGGAGTATTTCATGCGATCAAGAATCTGATTATCTTGCTAATGGAAAGTATCTTCTTAACAAAGGGGTGTTCTTTTAATGTTGAATTGTCTTATGTATAAATTTGGCATTGAGTATGTCTTCTTTCTTTAAGATAACTTGTTTATTTGTTTGAGTTTGTTGTAGTTTGTCTATGTTTTTATGGTTGATTAGTTTTTCTCATGTGTAAATGATTACCTTGAAGTTTTATTGATCATTGTTTAAGTATGTTTATTTTCTTTTTTAATTTTTTTTGTACTTGGTTATTCTAGTATGAGTGAAAAAATCATCTTGAGTAGTTAGAATTTCACTTAGAGTTGAAACCTTTCCAAAGGTCTAAAAACTCAAGAAATAAGTGAAAGATTCATCAATAAAGATTATATTTAGCTCTTAATATTGTTTCCAATTCATTTCTTGTTGCTTCATACATTGTTTTTAACAAAATAGAAATAAAATCTTTAGGTTCCTTTTCATTCAAATGTACTTTGTTTTCTTTTATTTCTTTTACATCTTTATCTTTTTATTTTTTTTAATTATTTAACAAGAATATTTTAGTAACAAATAAATAAACAATCATAATATGTTAATATTATTTTTAGTTATTCCTTAACTTTTAAGTTTGTTTACTATTTTTAATAACATTGGTATATGATTCATTTACTCATCTAACTTGTGAATATAACACCTAACAGAGTTTTGTTACTTTGATTTTAGCTTTTTTTTTATTAGTTTTGTTACTTTGATTTTAGTTTTTTTTTTTTATTAGTTTTGTTAATCAATAACATTTTATTTTTCTTTTATTTGATTATGCAATAAACTAATACACATTTGTTATTATTAACATTTAAAAAAAAAAAACACAATAATCATTATAAAAGTTAAAAGATATAAAAATCGAAAAAATAAAACACATAAAAAATAAATATTGAAATTACGAAGGAGAGGAATTCATGTTAGGAGTTTAGTTCATAGGAGACTTAGCCTAGAGTCTAAATCTCTTCCCGCCTAGCCCCACGGGAGGTCACGTTGTTGGTTTCTAGAACTTCCTAGTTTTGTCATCAAAACCCTTATTTATATTGTTGTTGGATCGATTAGGTGGATTTTCCGTATTCAATTGTTCAAAGTCTTGAACTTGTTGAATGGGAGATGGTTGAACAAAGTTAACGCATGCATGTTGTTGACCATGTGGTGGGGCAATGCGTTGAGGGGAACCGAGGAAAGGATAGTATGGATTACCTTGTGGGCAGGGTCCCTATTGATTGTATGAGGTGGAGGTTCCACCCCCACTATTGGAGTTGCATGATGTGGTAAGTGGTGGACCTATAAGTGGTGCTTGCACCGATTTTGTTGGTGGGGTAGGTGTGTGCCCTCCCATCATGGGAGTAGGAGTGACTTAAAAGGTGAGTTGAGTGATGGGGGAAGGATAGTATGGGTTCCCCCCATATGGATGGTTATATTGGTTGGCCCGAAATGTGGGTACCAATTGAGCATAAGGGTTAAAATTATTCATGGATCTGATCAACCCATCTGCAGCATGTGATGCTTCTGGTTTATCTTGACCAAAGGGTAGAGGATGAGGAGCATCTAGTAATACAGAGTAAAGGTACCCCAATTGGGAGTAAATGAGGTCAAAATGTTGAGCCTTTGGTATGTCTTCTTCATCATATTGAGGGAAAGTAGTGGCCACATCTTTGGCTATGATCGGGACTAATGATTTAAGAGACTAGTCTAACCTTTGTTGTGGCGTGGTGTTAGCCTTGCATATGCTTCTTCTTTAGCGCCATTCACGAATATGTTCAACGATGTGAATGAATATCATATGTTTGAATTCAAAGAGAACATCTAAACTAGTGTTATGGCGGACATAAAATTGAAATACGGATAAGAAGGCCTTAGCCAGTGATTCAAAGGCTGTGTGGGACCCTAATTTCTCATCCACATACCATTTGGAAAATTGACCGATGAGTTTCTCTAGAACAATTGCAAGCAAATGGAATATTTTGTGATGCTATTAGAAGAACACCACAGGCGAAAGGAAATAATGTGGTTGGTTGGGTCCTCACCTGGCTTCCCTTCGAACTTTGGGATGTCCAAAGGTAGTTTGGTGGGCATATTAGGCCAAGTAGCATCATGTTAGATGGGGTCATTCATGAGCGTGGTCAAATCTAGAATGTTGAGTGATTCCAAATATGACATGGAAGAAGGTGTTCCAGCCATGGTATGTGGTGGTTGAGAAGTAGTTCCTTATGAGGAAGGTTGGGAACCCATTCCTTGCAAGTAAGGTTGAGCTCTTCCTCCTTGTGATCAAGGACTAGTGGGTGGATTGTTTGGGATGTTGGTGTCGAACAAGGTGGAACCAAGCAAGGTTGATCCTAAAATTGTTGCACTCACAGGTGTATGGGATGGTTGAGATGATGTGTTAGGAAAATTAGAGATACCTCCCAATATTGGAGGGAGGTTCTGTAGTTGTCTAGAACGACAAGGATTATGTGGTTCCCCTATTATTCTAGACTAGATAGAAATGTGTGTGAGTTGTGATGAGATAAATAAATGAACAAGTGTATTTTTGTGTTTTTGGATTATCTCAACAATGTCATTCAAATTTGTATGTAATCAATAATGGATATCATACATAAAACAACTAAACAAGGGACAATGTAGGGTAGTTTGGTTTTATCCACACAGGGGAATAAAACAAATTTCATGTGTCCTAAAAGACATATCATCCTTCCTCTCAAAAATAACATTAGGCCTTCTAAAGGTACTCAACAATGGGACATGAATCCCATGGAAGAGGAACTAGTGAAGGTATGAAAAATCAGTTATAATGAGAGGTAAAGGGGGCATATCCTAAAAGTACTAGTGATATTTCTCAATAGCCGTTCAAAATCTGATTGAGTTGTGATTGCAACCCACAACCGCCACCTGGGTAGAAATCCTAGTTTTTGGCAATTAATTTACCTTAATCAAGTGCGGAATTTAGATTTTCATCCTAATAAATGGGTCACGGGTTGAATATTTTCCAACAGTTGGGTGACTCAAGAAGGAATGCACAAAACAAATAGACCTCAACCTTCGAACCTTCACAGGTATCCCCCTACCTTATGGTATAGGAACACTTGATTTAGAGGATTTTTGGTTCCCTAATTTGTCAAATTTCTAAGTTTCAAATGTGAAAATGATATCGAGGGGTTGTTTGGATACCTACCCCTGACATCCTAACTTAGACTACAAACTTGTTTTGTGTTCCTCCTGTGGAGGTTAAAAATGAGTTGTTTAAGGGTTGATTTTAGGATTTGAAGTGGGCTAAGAGATTGGGGTCATGAGCCAATATCATTGATCAAAATGGTGTGGAAAATTTCCAATGATATATGGAGTCTTTGTGATCCACCTGGATCGCTTGTGGGTGCAGGGAGGAGAGCATACTATGAATTCATATATAAAATAGAAATTTTAAGTGTGTGGTGAGGTGTTGTTGTGTGCAAAGAGTGGAAATGGTGTCAACAATATTTTCAATAAGTTAATGTGCAATATTTTAGCATGTGGACATCACGTGGTCCATTACAAATATTGATTACTCTAACTTACTAGATGTGTTTATAAAATCCTTGCATAATTCAAAATCCCTAGATCACTAGAAATGTGGACATATGGGTCCTTACTTTGATCTTTTGAACTCCCTAAGATGTTTTCAAATCTAAGAAAATTGAAACTTCTCCTAGATTGCAAATCATGTGGACATTGGATCCTTACAAATTCCTTTAACTCTCTAGGTTGTTTTGATTTCTTTATCAAGAACTTTGAAACTATCCTAACTTTGCAAGCATGTGGGAATGTATGGGCCCTTTACAACTTTAAGATTGTGTTTCAACTTGTCAAAAAGAAAATTAAGAGGTATTGGCCTCTCCTAATTGATGATTTTATGATTTTCTAGAGGGAGATGGAACCTCTTAAGATACCCTTTTCTTATTTCCCAAGATCACAATGAGTGTGATGGAAACATCATAATAGGGGTGCCAAAATAGGTTCCTAGTCCCAAGCAATTCAGTGGTTGTGAAAGAAAAACAACTAAGCTAATAATTCAAACGTTGAATTTTCCCATCCATATGGCAACACAAAGGAAATAATTATGGTTCTTTTTATCGCCTAGATTAGATGATTCCTAATGCAAGAAAGAACTCCAAATGTGGTTGTTGGTGCTTTACAAAATGTAGGAAATGTAAATCTTGAGGCTACTTGGTGAGATCACCTATGAAATTCTTGCAAACAATGAAAAATAAGAATGTGTGCACAGGTTGTAATTATAACAGTCGTGCACAACACGTAGAGTGCGAAGACCATCCGACTAGGAAACAGAGAATACGCACAAATTGCGCAAAGTTGCGTGATTGTTCTTTCGATACCATAACACACATAGTCAAGTCACGGGAAGAAAAATTCAAAATGATTTCTCCCACCCAGAGGCTTAATTGGTCAATCTGGAGGCTAGGGTATGCCGGTTTTGACACCTGCGTACACAAAATGATTAAAAGAAACACTCTTAAGGCCTAAATGGAGAGGAATTTGATCCAACTCTCTAGCAGAGTCTCCAATCTATTGTACTTTTTTTTCCAATTGGGTGAGCAAAAAAAAATCACTTAACTACCTTGTTAGACCAACAAGATAATACTGAAAATTGTTAGTTGATTAGTGGATCAACCATGAAGAAAATAAGAATACCAATAACAAGAAAAATACAACTAAACTAAGAATTCATAAACTTCAAATGAAAAAAAAAAATTGAATAAGGAATAAACACCAATGGAAAGTGGTCTTTGAATTGATAACACCTAGGATAAATGCAAGGACTTATGATTCCTCTCTTCCTCCTTGGGACAGCCCTTAAGGTCCCCAAAATAGAGTGCTTCCTATTCTAACAATAGAGTAACAATGGTGAATAATTCTTTGCTAAACTTCTCAAGAGGTGAGAAGGATATCCCTTGTTATGATCATTGGAATATCTCTAGGAGAAATGAGCATTCTCTAAGAACAATTTAGCAACATAGCAATACATCAAACTCTTTGTTGGCCCTTGAACAAGTTTTGAGGAAACATTGGTCTTGTTTAACCACTTTTGGGACCTCGACAAGCTAGCCGAAGATGGAGCGCCCAGGCAGAGCTGAGATCATGAAATCTCACGTATTTTGCGGGCTTGTGGACCCAACAAAGGGTTTTAGGGTTTATGTAACGGGTTATGGGATGTCGGCCCATGGGTTTACCCATGTTTAGGAATTTTTGTAAAATTATATATACAAAGGAATGTAATGTAGAAAGTACAAGTTATTGTTTTGGCTATGTGCAAAGCATTATGAGTAGCTATGTGCTAAGTAGAAGCTTAGTGCAAGCGATGTAAGAAGCATATTGATAAGGAGTGTTTGGCTATGTGCATAATATTTTAATGTTGGCTTAGTGCAAGAGATTGTAAGTTGCTCAGTGCAACAGGCTGTGTAAGGCCTTATGCTAGTAAGGAGTTGGCTCTGTGCCTTGACCTAATCTTGGGAAGGAGGATCTGGCGTGTTGCATGCAGATATCTTGTCCTCGGCGGAGTTGGCTCTGTGGCTTTGTGCACAGGAGCAGATGAATGTAAGAAGATTCAAGACTAATAAAGAAGAATAAGAAAAAGTTGGTGGACGTAGCCCCACACTGGGGTGAACCACGTATATCCTATGTCTTGATGTGCTTTGTGCGATGTTGTTTATGCGTTTATCTTCTTAGTGTTGTTTTTATAATGTATGATGAATGGATCTGATGTTGTTTCTTAGTTCTTAAAGATGAATGAATGATGTATATGAGCTAATGCTATGTGCTAAGTGAATGAAAGTAATTGATCTTTATGGTTACTGCGTTGATCTTTAATAAGGGTTTTATCTGCAATGTGAATGAGAGTCAAGAACTAATGCATATTGTTGTTTAAGTGCTTTGTTAAGTATTGTAATCACAGATCTGTGTCCCAGCTTGGTTGTAGACACTTGAGTCCTGCAACCCCCCTGCCTCTACCTCGGGTGAGACTTCATCTGCTTCACAGGTGTTATCGAAACGGTCGGTAGTTAGGGTTTTTTTGGTGCATTATCGAAGCGTTGAACCCTAGTTCTGCCCCTGTGCCAACAAATGGTTCTGTTGTCGGGACCTGAAACTGTGATTTCTTGAAACTGAAGAAAAGAGAAAGATATGTGCGTAGATATGTTGTTGTAGTGCGCAGTATTATACTTGACTTCCGAAGCTCTGTGCTAAGAGAGAAACTGGATCTGAAAGAAAGAGGTAAGATCTTAAAGATTTGTGCTCTGGTAAAGGTAAGATAAGTGGAATTTTTTTCCTCGAAAGTATGAATCTAGTTATGTTTGATAGATTTTTTCTTAGCCTGAATGTTAGGGCACAGTTAGAAGAAAGAGTTGATATGAATAAATTTTATAGAAATAGAGAAAAATATGTTATTCCTATGCATAGAAATAATTTTTGGACTAATAAGTGGATGCAGGAACCTAGAAAGAATTTTTGTAGATTGCAGGTCCAGCACTGTGATCCCAATGCGCAGTATAGGAGAGGTGGGGGATCGCTTAAAAGAAAGAGAGGATTGACACTGTGTTATGTTGGCATGTTTTACAAGAAGAGTGTGCTTGTCATTGATGGAAAGAACAGAAACGACGATGGAAAAAGGGAAAAGCAAAAGCTCAGGAGGAGAAGTGAACAGTATACAGAGATCAAAGCTCAAAAGGAAAAGCGCAGTACAGAAACGTGATCAGGATCAAAATCCTTGATCATGGATTTTCTTCGAGAGTCTTCTCAACCGTAGGATCACAGCACAAAGGACCAACAATTTTTCAATCAAATCAAGGTGCGCAAGCCTTAGCACTTTGCACACATAGGAGAGGGAACTTGCCAAATTTCTGAAGTCCCGAAGTGATTCGGGGTCGTCCATTGTCGAGGAGAATAGGTGGTGTGAGATCCACAACTTCGAAAGTTTGTGGATGGGGAGGAGGTGAAAATCACCAACGACAAATCCCGATCGTTGATTATCAAGGGGAGTACCTGTCAGCTGATCTGAGATTCCAAAGAAATCTCACTTCAAGAATTTCCAGTTGATAATTGAAATTCCCGAAGGCCGGAGAGCCAAAGAGTGAGAGTAAATTTCAACCGTCAGATCCAGAGGGATACGTGGTGACGGATCATGAACTCTGGATAAATCACTTTGAGAGTTTTCAGTTGAGATCTGAAACTCCCGAAGTTTGGAGAGCCGAAGTAAATCTCGATCATCCAATCTTCCGAAATAGATCTCAGGCGTCATATCATCTAGAGTAAATCTCAAGCGTTGGATCGTCCGAAGTGGATCTGGGTCGTCTGATCCAGAAGAGACATGGCGTAAATCTGTGGATTTCGGGTAAAGGCCCAAAGTAAGCCTCAACCGTCTGATTTAAGGGGACACGCGTCGTTATATTGTGGACTCTGGGTGAAATGCTCCGGGAGCAAGCGAGTGTACAGGAGTTGAATCTCCCGAAGGCGGAAGTCACGAAGTGAACAACAACCGTTGATTTGAGGAGGACACATGGTAGGAATCTATGGACTCCGGCTAAAAGCATTCTAGGAGAACGTGAAGGTTGAGAATTGACATCTCTAAAGCCCGAAGTAGCGAAGCAGATCTGGACCATTGATCGACAAAGGGGACATAGGACCGTTGATCTAGTTGAGAGGAAAAATCCCCGAAGTAGAGGCAGAGTCGTCGATTGAGAAGGAAAGGTTTCCACGGATCATCGACTCCGAAAGATTGACATACGGAGGAAAGCAGGGTTTGAGAGTTGAAACTCTTGAAGCCCGGATCACGAAGTAAATCACGGTCGTTGATTTAGGAAGGTTAGATATGATCTACAAAACTTTAAAGGACAGATCTAAACCGTTAGTTCATGAGCATTGTTAATATCGTGAGATCAACAGTCCCATTGCATTGTAGGGTCAGAACATGCTCGGGTCTTAATTTTTCGTGAGCGGGCTGCAATCAAAACCACGGTATCGCCAAAGGCATACATGGAGCTTTGTAGTGAATTGCAGGGAGAAAGGTGGATTTCCCTCAAACCACCTTTGGTCACGCCCACAATCACATGGTCACATGAGAGCATCGCCCAAGGTCACATCAGCGAAAGGTTGAGGAAGGAGCTAGCGCTGCTAGGCTCCACATCGGAGGTTACGTGTTGAAAATTCAAAAAGCCTCGACGTGTATAATCCAACGACGCTGATCAAACAAAATCTGATTGAAGGGTTGTTGTTTCACTTCATGGTTTCTTGATCAGTTATGATTCAGTTACACTAATTGAATCATTGTTCCTGAGCGGTTGAATTATTTTTCCTGAGCGTTGGAATAATGATTCCTGAGTGTTTTTTAGATTCTCAACTTGAGCGTTGGAGATGCGGAGTGCAATGGATGATGAAAGAAGGAATAAAAGAAAAATGTCATGACAGAGAGAGGTTGTTGTTTCTCTGTAAAAATTAGTCGAACTGCAAGCAATGAAGATTACAGCATGAACTGAGGGAGAAAATCCAAAGATGAAGAACATAAGCTGGGCAGAGTAGAAATGGTGAAAATAGCAGACTGTATGAGAACTTAAGCACAAGAAGATGCGAGCAGGAAGACATCGATGCAGGCAGAGTAAACTAGTGTAGCAGAATAGTGATGAGACGAGTAAGCCATTGATAAATATTGTATCACTGTAATAAATTTCAGCAAGAAAATATTTATATATCAAGGTGGTAGGGTGGTGCTAGGGAGGACTGTTGTCCTTAGAGTTTCAAGTGGGTTCTTGAACACATGGAGTTGTAGATTCCATCTGGTTGTAGCCAGAAAAACCAGGGTGGTAGGGTGGTGCAAGGGAGAACCATTGTTCTATGTTATACAGGTTGGTGCCTGTGTGACTGGAATTTGGTGCTTCCATCCAGTTGGTGCTGGAACACTCAAGGAGTTGGTGCTTCCTTCTAGTGGGTGCTAGAGAAATCAGAGGGTTGGTTCTCTCTACAAGTTGTAGCTTGTTAAAGAAGAGGTTGTAGCCTCCTTTTGATTTGGTGCTCAAAGATTGATGATGTACAGAACTTAAAAGGCTTCCTATCATTCTAAGAGGAAGAGGTTTTCTCCCTTTATGGGTTTCCTCATGAATATCTGTCTCTGTGTATATCATATGTGTGATTGATATTTATTATTTTTGTTGTTCATGACTTGCATAATCTCGATGATCACTTGGATAACATTAATAATATTTCAATAGGCATAAAATTGTTTAAGCACAGTAACAACTGATTCACCCCCCTCTCAGTTGTCTTAGTATTTCCAATAATTGGTATCAGAGCGGGTTCCTTTAAGCTAAAGGTAGATCAATAATATTAAACATGATAAGTCATGAAGGAACTTAAACCAATAAGCCTCCTCTGTTTGATGGAACAAATTTTTCTTTCTGGAAGGTTAGAATGAGAACATACATTATGGCCTTAGGTGTTGATGTTTGGGATGTTGTAGAGACTGGATATACAAAACCTGGTGTGCTAGCTTCCAAAGATGATAAGTTAGAATTTAGCTTCAATGAAAAGGAAATGAATGCTATCTTGAGTGGGCTTGCTGAAGATGAATTTGTAAAAGTAATGCAGCTTGATTCTGCCAAAGAGATGTGGGATAAACTTATTAGCAGTTATGAAGGAAATGAGAAAGTAAAAGATGCCAAACTTCAGACATACAGATTAAAATTTGAACAAATAAAGATTAATGAGGATGAAATAGTTAATAAGTATTTCTTAAGAGTTGAGGAGCTTGTGAATTCCATGAAGGGTCTTGGTGAGAAGATTGAAGACGCATTTTTAGTTCAGATGATTTTAAGATCTCTACCTAATAGATTTAATCCAAAAGTTTTTGCAATAGAAGAACTGAATGATCTTAAGATTTTGTCTATTGATCAACTTCTAGGAACTCTAACTACTTATGAAATGAGTATTAGTAAAGATAAATCCACCTCTAGAGAAGCATCATTTAAAGAAAATAAGAATGAGGATTCTGAGCCTGATGAAATTGAAGCAAAATTTATGAGAAGACTAAAGAAAGGATCAAGCAAGTACCAAGGCAATTTTCCCTTCAAATTTTTTAACTGTGGAAAGATAGGTCACTTTGCATCTAAGTGTCCACACAAGAATAAGGACCAGAACTATGAAGGTGAAGAGAAGTACAAATCCAAGAGATTTGGTAAAAAGAAATGTTTATGTGTAAACAATGATGAATCTTCAGGAGAAACAGATAGTGATTCTTCTTGTGAAGATAAGGTTAATGACTTTATGCTTATGGCCAAAGAGGATTATGATAATAAAAGCATAGGAAGTGATGTTAATGATGAATAAGTTGTGGCCCACAGGGGTGTATACCGATTGGCATGTGTTGTGTAAATGGAAGGAATTGTGTAAAGGAGGTCTCATGTTCAATTCTCACCCCGCTTTATCTGTGTTCCATGCTTGCAGGATGTGTGGCGCACCTGGGGGTACATGGGTAGAAGACGGGTATTGACCACGTGTCATGCGAGTACGAGAACCACAAGTTGTCGATTCCCCCAACATAAAAATAAAATAAAATAAAAAATGATAAAGAATTTGTGGTTGACTTGGAAGGAGAACTGATCAGTGCCCTAGAAGAAATTGCTAGAGTCAGATTTAAGAAAAAAAAAGAAAAAATAATTGTTGATACAGTTCGAGAAATACTTTGCCCTACTAAAAGTGGAATTAGAAGAGGCAAAGAAAATAGAGGACATTTTGAAACAATAGTTATTAGAGAAGAAGGAAAGATGTGAAGCCTTGGAAGAAGAGGTAGTAAAAACTAGAAAAGAGATGGATAAGTTTAAAGCATTGTATCTCCAAAATATTACAAGCATTAAATCCTCAGCAGAACTAAACGACATTATGAGAAAACAGAGATCTCTTCTGTTGAAGACTGGTTTAGGCTATGTAAGTGGTTCAAGCAGCAAACATACAGAAAACAAAGAGCAAGTAAAGATGATCAAGTTCCAAGTTAGCAGACAATCATACCATGTGAGTACTCTACCACCAAAAGCTAATGAAGACAAGATGATCCCTGATAAAAAAACAAAGATATCAGAAGATGGAGCAACAAATTCCAAGAAGAAGGCCATCCTTCAGGTACCAAAATTTATTCCATGGTTACTATTTTTACTACTTTAATTTTGGTCATAAGATTGCAAATTGACAAATTAAGTTTAGAGACATGCAACTGAGGAGATCAAGAAATAAACAATTTTTGCAACATAGAACTAAACAGCCAATGAGTAGACAAAGTTGCACCAATCACTTTGAACTATTGAACAATGAGCTCAAATGATATAACTATCATAACTTCAGCCACAGAGCTTCAAACTGCCATATGAATAATTACAAAGCAGATCCAAGGATAAAACCCTTAGCTAGAAATACCAGCACATGGAAAAAGAAAGATAGTGAAAAATGTTGTCTAGTACTTTCAGCTCAAAGACAAAAGAACCCCTGGTATATTGACAGTGGATGTTCCAAACACATGACTGGAGACAAAAGTAAGTTTATGTCTCTAAGTGAAAGAAAATTAGGAAATGTAACCTTTGGAAATGATGCACCAGGAAAAATCAAAGGTAAAGGAATGGTAACTCTAAGTAATGGCAAAGGGAAAGCTCAAGATGTGTTGTTTGTAAATGGTCTGAAACATAATCTGATTAGTGTCAGTGAAGTTTGTGACAAAGGATGTAAATTTTTTTTCACTTCTAAAGATTGTAAAATACAATCTGTGAATTCAGGACAGTTGATTGCAAAAGGCATAAGAACAAAAAACAATGTCTATGCTTTGAAAGAAGAATGTCACTTAAGAAAGTATGATGAAAGTTGGTTATGGCATAGGAGACTTGGACACCTAAATTTTGATCATCTAATCAAACTTACAAACAGTGGGACAGTAAAAGATCTTCCAAAAATATCAAAGCCATATGATTCTGTATGCAAACCTTTCCAAATAGGAAAGCTTACTCGGACACCATTTAAATCTAAGAACTTTGCATCAACAGAGAAACCTCTTCAGTTAGTACATATGGATTTATGTGGACCATCAAGGAAGGAAGGTACAGGAAAATAAAATTACGTCATGTTTATTATTGATTATTATTCTATACTTACATGGGTTTCCTTTCGGAAGGAAAAATCTGAAGCATTTGAAAAATTCAAAGTGTTTAAGGCTCTGACTGAGAATCAAACAGGAAAAAAGATTAAAGGCAGTAAGGTCTGATAGAGGAGGAGAGTTTAGTTCAAGGGACTTCAAAGAGTTTTGTGATAAACATGGGATCAAAAGAGAATATACTATTTCAAGGACTCCACCGCAAAATGGAGTAGTTGAGAGACAGAATAGATCAGTTCAGCAGATGGCAAGATCAATGATGAATGAAAGGAATATTGCTCAAACATATTGGGTAGAAGCAATTCATACAGATGTACATATTCTTAACAAAGCTTATATCAGGCCACAAAGTGGCAAGACTCCTTATGAACTATGGTTTGGAAGACCTGCTTCAATCAAGCATTTTAAAGTCGTTGGGAGTAAGTGTTATATCAAGAATAATGATGAAAATATTGGAAAATATGATGACAGGGTTGATGAAGGTATCTTCTTAGGGTATGCTACAAACAGTAAAGGATACAGATGTTATAATAAGAGGCTTCATAAATTGGTTGATTGTATTGACATAAAAGTTGATAAAGAAATCCCAGTATGAGATGTAAGCAGTGTTGAATCAACAACAGAGGATATAGTTGAAGTTGAAGATGAACAGGTCCAAGAATCAGAAAAATAAGAATTTGAGTCAAATGAAGATACAAATACTCAGGAAGACTCAAATCAGCAGACAACATCAAATCCTTCCTCAAAATTACTCAAAAGAATCATCCTGCAAGTCAGATAATTGGTGAGAAAGACAATGGTGTACAAACTAGGATAAGGATAATCAAAGACACCGAGCAATCACATATAGCCTTCATATCCATGGTGGAACCCAAGAACTTTAATGAATCCAATAAAGATGTAAATTAGTTAAAATCAATGAATGAGGAACTGGATCAGATTGAGAAGAACAATACTTGGGAGCTTGTTCCTAGACCTGCAGATAAGAATGTAATTGGCTCCAAATGGGTGTTTAAGAATAAAATGAATGAACAAGGACAAATTGTTAGGAATAAATCCAAATTGGTCTGTAAGGGGTATGCACAAGTTGAAGGATGGAATTTTAATGAAACCTTTTCACCAGTGGCAAGATTGGAAGCCATCAGAATATTTCTTTCCTATGCATGTCATAATAACTTTAAAGTATATCAGATGGATGTTAAGTCGGCATTTCTTAATGGATATCTAGAAGAAGATGTATATGTGGTGCAACCTGAAGTATTTTCACTGACAGATAATACTGACTATGTCTGTAAGTTGAAAAAGGAATTATATGGACTGAAACAGGCACCACGAGCCTGGTATTATAGACTGGACAAAGGGTTCAAGAAAGGTGTTGTTGACAATAATCTATACATTAAGTCTGAAGGTGATGATTTATTAGTTGTTTTGGTTTATGTAGATGACATTATTTTTAGATGTACCAATGACCCTTCAGTTCAGTGGTTTGCTAATTCTATGCAAATTGAGTTTGACATGTCCTTGATAGGAGAACTGTCATATTTTCTTGGTTTACAAATCAATCAGAGTTCTACAAGGCTATCTATCTCTCAAGAAAAGTATTTGAAAGAGATGTTGAATAAGTTTCAGATGGAAGATTCCTCTCATGTTAGTACACCTATGGTGGTTGGTTGCAAGCTCAGTAAAGATGATATTTCACCTGATGTTGATCAAAGAACATATCGATCAATGATACGCAGTATTTTTTACATCACAACATCTCATCCTGATATAATGCAAGTTGTTGGAATGGTAGGTCATTATCAGTCTGCTCCTAAACAAATTCATTTAGAAGTTGTCAAAAGGATATTCAAATATTTGAAGGGTACAATAACTTATGGTCGCTAGTATCCTAGAAATCAGAATTTTCAATTAACTGCATATTCAGATGTTGATTGGGAAAATTGTTTGGATGAGAGAAAGAGAACCATTGGAGGTGCATTCTTCTTAGGTGATTTGTTAGTAGCATGGCTTAGTAAGAAGCAAGGATCTATTTCATTATCAACTACAGAGGCAGAGTACATTGATGTTGCTACTTGCTGCACTCAGATCTTATGGATGATACAAACTCTTTCATATTTGAAGGTAACTTATATTGATCCCATTCCACTTCACTGTGATAACACTAGTGCCATTAGTGTCTCGAAGAATCTTGTTCTCCATTCAAAGACTAAGAATATACTAATAAAGTATCATTTTCTCAAAGAGCAGGTTACAAATGTAGTTGTTCAGCTGAATTATATTCCTTCCACATAACAGATAGTTGATATCTTCACTAAACCGCTTGCACAAGCTCAGTTTCAGTATCTACGCCAAAAGTTGGGCGTGACCCTGTTATAAAGTTAAAACAGTCTGTCTGATCAGGCGGAGAGTGCTCATTGTATCTTTTTTTAGGGGGAGAACATAGTCACTCTCAGTTTTCTTTGACATTGATGTCAAAGGGGGAGAAAGGGTGTGGTCTAGATGCTATAGTTGGAGGTCTAAGCAGAATAGTGCAGTCTTTCATGGTTGCCATCAATGCCAAAGGGGGAGATTGTTGGCATGTTTTACAGGAAGAGTGTGCTTGTCATTGATTGAAAGAACATCAGCGACAATGGAAAACAGGAAAATCATAAGCTCGGGAGGAGAAGTAAACAATATGCAGAGATCAAAGATCAAAAGGGAAAGCACAATACATAAACATAATCAGGATCAAAATCCTTGATCGTGGATCTACTACTTCAAGAGTCTTCTTGACCATAGGATAATAGCACAGAGGACCAACAGTCGTCCAATCAAATAAAGGTGCACAAGCCTTAGCACTTTGCACACACAGGAGAGGGAGCTTGCCAAATTTTCGAAGTCCCGAAGTGATTTCGGGCCATCCATCATTGAGGAGGACAAGTGGTGTGAGATCCACAACTTCAAAAGTTTGTGGATGGGGAAGAGGTGAAAATCAACAATGACAAATCCTGACTGTTGATTGTCAGGGGGAGAAAGTGTCCGCTGATCTAAGATTCCGGAGAAATATCACTTCAAGAATTTCTAGTTGAGAATTGAAATTCCCAAAGCCCAGAGAGTCGGAGAGTTGGAGTAAATTTCAACCGTCAGATCTAGAGGGATATGTGGCGACAGATCGTGAACTTCGGTGAAATCACTTCGACAGTTTTCAGTTGAGATCTAAAACTCCCGAAGCCCAGAGAGTCGGAGAGCCGAAGTAAATCTCAATCGTCTGATCATCCTAAATAGATCTCAGTCGTCAGATCGTCCGGAGTAAATCTCAATCATTGGATCATCCGAAGTGGATCTGGGTCATCTGATCCAAAAGAGACATGGCATAAATCTATGGATTTCGGATAAAGGCCTAAAGTAAGCCTCAACCGTCTGATTCAAGGGGACATGCGTCGTTAGATCGTGGACTCCAGGTGAAATGCTCTGGGAGAAAGCGAGTGTAGAGGAGTTGAATCTCCCGAAGGCTGAAGTCCCAAAGTGACCAATGACCATTGATTTGAGGAGGACATGTGGCGGGAATCTGTGGACTCTGGCTAAAATCATTCTAGGAGAGCGTGAAGGTTGAGAATTGAAATCGTCGAAGCACGGAGTAGCAAAGCAGACCTCGGTCATTGATTGAGAAAGGGGACACAAGACTGTTGATCTAGTTGAGAGGGAAAATCCTCGAAGTACAGGAAGATTCGTTGATTGAGAAGGACAGGTGTCCGCGGATCATCGACTCCGGAAGATTGATGTATGGAGGAAAGCAGGGTTTGAGAGTTGAAACTCCCAGAGCCCAGATCACGAAGTAATATCACAATCGTTGATTTAGGAAGGTTAGATCTAATCCGCAGAACTTGAAAGGATAGATCTGAACCGTCAGTTCAGGAGCACCATCAATATCGTGAGATCGACGGTCCCATTGCATTGCGGGGTCAGAACATGCTCAGGTATTATTTTTTTGTGAGAAGGCCGCAATTAAAACCACGGTATCGCCAAAGGCATACGTGGAGCTCTGTAGTGAATTGCAGGGCGAAAATTGGATTTCCCTCAAACCACCTTTGGTCATGCCCGCAATCACGTGGCCACATGAGAGCATTTCCCAAGGTCACATCAACGGAATATTGAGGAAGGAGCTAGCGCTACTAGGCTCCACATTGGAGGTTACGTGTTGAAAATTCAAAAATTCTTTGTGTGTATAATCCAACGACGTTGATCAAATAGAATCTAATCGAAGGGTTGTTGTCTCACTTCGTGGTTTCTTTATCAGTTATGATTCAGTTACACTAACTGAATCATTGTTCCTGAGCAGTTGAATTATTGTTCCTGAGCATTGGAATAATGATAACTGAGCGTTTTTTAGATTCTCGACTTGAGCATTGGAGATGCAAAGTGTAATGGATGATGAGAGCATAAATAAAAGAAAAATGTTGTGACAGAGAGAGGTTGTTGTTTTTCTATAAAAATTAGTCAAACTATAAGCAATGAAGATTACAGCATGAACTGAGGGAGAAAATGCAGATATGAAGAACATAAGCTTGACAGAGCATAAATGGTGAAAACAACAGATTGTACGATAAATTAAGCGTAAGAAGATGCGAGCATGAAGACACTGATGCGGGAAGAGAAGACCAGTGTAGCAGAATAGTGATGAGACTGGTAATCCATTGATAAATATTGTATAACTGTAATCAATTTCAGCAAGCAAAGATTTATATCTCAGGGTGGTAGGGTGGTGCTAGGGAGGACTGTTGTCCTCAAGTTTTTAAGTGGATTCTTGAACACAGGGAGTTGTAGCTTCCATCTGGTTCCATCCAGAAAAACCAGGGTGGTAGGGTGGTGTAAGGGAGAACCATTGTTCTCTGTTATATAGGTTGGTGCCTGTGTGACTGGAAGTTGGTGCATCCATCCAGTTGGTGTTGGAACACTCAGGGAGTTGGTGCTTCCTTCTAGTGGGTGCTAGAGAAACCAGAGGGTTGGTGCTCTCTACAAGTTGCAGCTTGTTAAAGAAGAGGTTGTAGCCTCATTTTGAGTTGGTGCTCAAAGATTGATGATGTACAGAACTTAAAAGATTGCCTATCATTCTAAGAAGAAGAGGTTTTCTCCATTTATGGGTTTACTCATGAATATTTGTCTCTGTGTATATCATATGTGTGATTGATATTTATTATTTATGTTGTTCATGACTTGCATAATCTCGATGATCACTTGGAGAACATTAATAATATTTTAATAGGAATAAAATTGTTTAAGCACAGTAACAAATGATTCACCCCCCCCTCTCAGTTATCTTAGTATTTCCAACGTGTTATAATTGCAGAAGATCAGGACATCTTGCTAAGGAATGCTTTGGTACAAGTCCTATTTGTCTGTTTTGTAAAGCTATTGGTCATGAGGTTGAAGACTGCCCAAGGATGATTGCTAAAGTTGAAAACATGAACATGAGACAAGAAGTCTATAAAGAAGGTCAAGAGACTAAGGATATCTTAAAGAATCATACAGAAAAAGAGTCAGATACTACATTAATACAGTTAAAAGAAGTAATGGAGGATCATAGAGACATCAGTTTACCAGAGATCCTGAAAGAAAAATAGCGCATAGTTACAAGAATAGAAGACTTTGACATAGATTTTGTATTGGATGAAGAAACACATGTGAACATTATGCCAGAAAGCACTTGGGAAATCTTGGGAAAGCCTGCTATGATACCTTCATTGGGAAGGATCGGCTTGTTTAAAGGAAATATGATAACCTTATGTGGAAGAGTTAATAATATATCTATGATTTATCATGAAACATCGATTGAAGAAGAATTTTAAGTCATTAAGTTTATTGAGAACAACGCCCCTTTTCCACTTTTGTTAGGAAAGATTTGGATGAAGAAGGATCAGATCAGAAGGAAAGCAGAGGAGGAATCCACAGAAAAGAAAAATCAAGAACTAAGGGATCTCATAGCTATAAGAATAGATCGACTGTTAGAAGAACGAGAAGTTGAGTCGAAGCAGCAGAATGAAAAAGAAGTAGATGTCAAATTTGAAAGAGCGCAAGAAGGTTTAAAGGACCTATCCATGCAAGAAGAAAGTATGTCCACCCAGGACCTAGTAAGCAAAGAGGTATTACCTTTGACCCCTTTGAAAGAACATCAGCAGTGCGAAGTCATTATGATAAGAGAAGATAAGAATAAGAATGGAAAGAGGAATACAAAAACTCAGATCACAGGAAAGAAAGATCAGTAAGAAGAAAGCCAAGTTAGAAAAACTATAGAAAGCTCTAGATAAAACTTCGCAAGAGACAGATCTACAGAACTTGAACCACGCTGAAATAGAAGAACCACACAGAATGGAACTTCACCATGGTGAAGCTATATGACTGTTGGAGGCACCCCGACCATTAGAATAATGCTCCGTAACGGCTAGAAACACAGTTATTGATGGAAAGACTATCGTTGGACCATTGGGACCACGCCATAACGGACAGATTTGTATTGATTGAGGCATTCCTTCCTGTTGGAGGAATCTGTTACGACACTTGCTTATTTAACCCATCGGACGTTGTGTTGGGACCACTTTTTTCCACCCGTGATTATCCGAGCTAACAGAGAATCGATTGCATACCGCGTTGTGATTTCTAGACCTCGCCATCCGTGTGATTACCTCACTTTTCTGTTCGCCTACCCGATCTAGTTGGTTACAAGTGTGAATGTCGGGCGAACATAGCGCGTTAGAGAAATTTTTGGAGGATATTATTATGGAGCTCATGGCTGAGAGAGTTATGTCTGTAGGAATACAGGTGTCGTCAACTGGAGGATTGCAAGCATCCCCCTCGACTGGACGTCATTCTAGTTGGATCGCGACTAAGAAGCGAAGAAATCACCGTGATGATCTAGCTAACGCAAAGAAAATCCCATCGGTCTAGCCTAAATACATACCTCCTTTTTCTGGCACGGTGAACCGTGACAGTATCCCGCGTGACTTCGAGTACACGTTGATAACCATGTACATCCTGAAGGGGATACGCATAGTTGGACCCCAGTTAGGACACATCCCAGCTTTGAAGAACAATGAATTTAACCTCGGGGACAAGAAGAACTAAGCGATGCTTGCGCCACATCAGTATTTGATGAAGATGAATGGGAAGAAACCTTGGATAGTTTCCCAACCATGGATAAAGGAGCTTGCGCAATAAATGATCCTCAATGTGATCAAGATCCCTCACTTTGGCCGACACCAGGAGGTTAACGCTTGCGTTAAACTCCTCTTATCATACTATCATGGAGGCTATATATGGCTCGACAGACATGTCACTGTGGATCCGGCATTGATCCACCTCATCACAGGACTAACCATGCAGGGACCGGACCCTCAGTAGTTCTACCCAGGGAAGACTTCAGATCACTCCCTGGCACAACGTATAAAGGAGGATTACGGCGATGTAGAGAAGGGAAAGCGAGGCTACAAGGTATCCTCCATCTAGGATGGCACAATGCCCCTATCTTGTCAACTTATAGCTAGAAATATCAGTAGAAAGAGCCGTCTGACACAGATCACTGGATTTGTAGTAGACCTCGCAGGGAAGTGTGTAGAAGGAATTCAAATGAACTGGGTGAGTTACCTCATCAACAAGCTCGAGAAGGACTATCATGAAGCACATGATCAAGGCTATGAATTCCATTTCAGTTGGTTATTGATACCGATCACATTTTTCGCTTGGAAGATGTCAGAAGGAGAAACATTTCTAGAAGTTGAGCCATTGGAGCCATTGGTCGTGAGGTTCTCTACCTTGTGGTATACGAATGACATGTCAAAGCAGAGGTAGTCGAATGTTGTATTGCATGATTACTACCAGCAGCTGAATCATTCTATTGAATAATTTCCATGAATGACCCTGAACACATTGCATCAGTACACACCGCTAGCGAAGTTCTGTGCAGATTGGCAATTTTTCTACATCACTACGCGTAGGGATGAAGGTAAAGAGGAGCTATAGTCCTATTATAAACTTACTGACAAAGACATGGAAGAGATCACCAAAGAATGGCCAGCAGAGTTCCTAGTACTAGTGGAATATGTAGAACTCTCCGACCCTGACATCATTGGAAGTCCCTTGGTCACCCGGTTCGAGCATGATGGACAAACTAGCAGGAAGAAAAGGAAGAAAAAGGAGGAAGTGCAGAACATAGAAACTAATGATGAGGACATCATCTCAGAGGAAAGTAGGCTTGACTCACCTGCAGGAGGAGGAGGAGACAAAGTGAATCCAGAAGAATAAGGGGAAGAAGGAGAAAAGCAAGACAAACTCGAATTTACACCATCGAAGGATCCCCCTACAAAGTTCGAAACATCAAAGAAAAGGAAGGTTTCTCTATAGAAGCCCTCAGTCAAAGAATGTGCTCATAGTGGATGATGTCGATCTCATCATCGCAGTAGTGGAGGACGGTTTAGAGGATATCTTGCAGAGACATGGAGTGAAGCAGGAGATGTTGTATGAAATAATAGAGAAGGAGTTGAAGGAGATACAGCAAGCTATCCATTCGAGCCGCGCAATACCTAATGCACCTTCTTCGTCTGAAATTGCAGAATTAGGGGACGATCTCACCCAATTACGAATATTAGCAGATGCAACAGAGGCTCGAATTCAATGAGTCCAAGAAGAAAAGGAATAGGCTATATAGGCCTTGAAGCAAGAAAAGGAGGAGGTCTTAGAGCAACTTCGAGTTGCGTAGAAGGAGAAAGATGAAATTCGAGTGAAGTTTGAGCAGAACAATGCGAAGATAATGGAAGAAAAATACCAATGGCTCACAGAGTGGACTGCGGTCAAATAAGTGGTGACTAAAGAACTTCGCTCTGTGTTGGGCTTGGCATGGAATGAATCAGATTCAACCGAGATGCAAGTAGGGAGGCTCGTTGAAGCCATTCAGCAGCTTCAAGCATGGATAATGGAGTTGGAGCTCTAAGCAGTACCTAGCACTCTGCAAGAAGTGTGCGACCAATGAGAGGAAGTTGCCAGGAACGTAGTAGAAAGAATCAGGTCACTTGCCTCAGAGTGTAAGTAACTGAGTGATTGTAGTGCGTAGACCTACGAATTCTTCACAGAAGATCCAGATCTAAGGAAACTAGAAGCACAGCTCTAGGAGGCACAGAAGCAAGCATCCACCATGAAAGAAAAGATGAAGCTTCTTACTACAGTCAAGAGGATGAAAATATCACAGGAACAACGTGCAATCCAGCAACATATTATTGCCATCCAGAGCAGATTCATGGAAGTTACACGGATATTACAGTCAGTGCAGGACGAAGCCTGTACGCTTTTTGAAGTGATTGAAGGACAAGGCTCACAGTTGGATCAAATGGTTACGATAGTGGAACAACACCTGGAAGGGATTGTTATAGAGCAACCAATTCAGAATTTCATCAAGCAAGAGGCTTTGGCGAAGAAACAAGTCGAGGCAGCTCGAGCTAAGCTCGAGGCGTTCAAGGCAGTGTTTCCTAGATCTGAGTGACTCGAGACGAGTCACAGGTGAGTGTTGGGGGCCTGTTGGCCCTTGACCAAGTTTTGAGGAAACATTGGTCAAGTTTTACCACTTTTGGGACTTTGATAGGTTGTTTGAAGATGGAGTGCCCAGATAGAGATGAGATCATGAAATCTCACGTATTTTGCGGGCTTGTGGACCCAGCAAAGGGTTTTAGGGTTTATGTAATGGGTTATGGGATGTCACCCCATGGGTTTACCCATGTTTAGCCATTTTTGTAAAAGTATATATAGGAAGGAATGTAATTTATAAAGTACAAGTTATTGTTTTGGCTATGTGCAAAGCGTTGTGAGTAGCTATGTGCTAAGTAGAAGCTTAGTGCAAGCGATGTAAGAAACATATCGATAAGGATTGTTTGTCTATGTGCATAATATGTTAATGTTGGCTTAGTGCAAGATATTGTAAGTTTCTCAGTGCAACAGGTTGTGTAAGGCTTTGTGCTATTAAGGAGTTGGCTCTATGCCTTGACCTGATCTTGGGAAGGAGGATCTAGCACGCTGCGCACAAATCTTATGTCCTTGGCAGAGTTGGTTGTGTGGTTGTGTGCATAGGAGCAGATGAATGTAAGAAGATTGAAGACTAATAAAGAAGAAGAATAAGAAGTTGGTGGACGTAGCCCCACACTGGGGTGAACCACGTATATCATGTCGAAGCGTTTTAGAAGCATTGAAACCTGGGTATGCCCCTGTGCCAACACTCTTACTTTGTTTGCATGCCTTGAGCTTGTATTTATAGGCTTCATGCAAGTCATTACATAACTAGTTCATAGTATGAATAGGGGCCCTTTTGGAGGTACCACCCATCCTTTCCATAGCCCCAAGGCTAGATTTCAGCCAGATTTGGGAAAGTTGCCATGGTATACCTCAAGTTGGAAGTGGGTGAAGCCCAAACAAATTCATTAATGCATCGTTTCCGCATTTTCACGGGTTCATGTGAAGACATTCATGCAGACCATGCAATTTTCTTATATTCAATTTTGTTGGCTCGCACAGATGCACGTAGGTAGGATTTGAGGAAACTGCGTAGAAATTCAAGGGACTATTTATATAGTTTTTTGACTTGGTGAATGAATTGTGTTAATGTCGGAGGCATGCTAGTTGGTATTTTGCACTGGTACTTTCTTCAACCATTGTCGGTATTTCTATGAATGATTTTTTGGTGATAACACTTTCCATTTAACAACTTTTTCTCTCAACCTTATGACTTCAAGAAAATTAATATCTTATGCTTCTTCATTCTATATTCCAATTGAATGAATAATAGGTACAAATTATGTTACAAGGTATTTAGATATATTGTTAAGACAAGGTTGAGCAACCTCTTACGTAATAGTTGTTTTTTCAGTCATATTTACAACTAAGGCTTATTATAAAGTATTGATTGGGTTAGTTTCAATTTGATATGCAATATTACTAATAGAACAAATGAGCTCATACATTATATCTTTAGAGACCTAGGTGATTGTTTTATCATTTGGATCCACGAAATTCCTCACAATCTCATTAAAGCATTATGTGGAAATCTCAATATCAGTTATAATAATTGGTTTATTAGAAACTTCATAAACAATTCCCTTAAAAACATTGGATACATCAACTCATTTGTGCCAATGAGATTAGTAGCGGGTGTTATTGGAACAACTTGTTCATCAACAATATCGAAAGATTTTTAAATAGGAATAATATCTTCAAGAATTGTTTCCATAATAACTTCATCCATAGGCTTAGTGTCATCAATGTGTGGAGTATCAACAATGTGTTTAATGGAATAAAAAGACTCTTTAATAGGTTTTGTAGCAATAGACTTATGAAGAGCATCAATAGTAATATCATGAATAATAGGGGTAGCATCCAAAGGATCAATACAAATCATTTATTTTGTTTATTGGTCACCTTCATGTGAACTAGAAGGTGAACAAGAACATTCTTTGAGGACCTGGACCAATGTGTTCAGACCGACCTTAGACTTAAAGGCCTATAAAAATTTTCAGATAGCATGTATCTTATACCACAAAATCCTAATTTCCTTTTTAAATTTGTGATTCATATTAAGAAGTGTGATATAATAAATTTTTGGACAATGCTTACCGAGTAACATGATAATATGTCTCTTAATTGATTTGGGGGCCATTGGAGCTTGCTCAAATTCCTCTATAAATTTACATTCTAGACGATCTAGCAAACCCTTCACAAGTTCATAAGAATACAAAATGCTTTTGCAGCAACTGGTTTTGCAACATATTGATTTTCTATCAGTTCTTGTGTAGTAGTTTCCATGTGTGTAGAAGTGGACCTAGTCCTTCTCCTCTTAGAACGAGAAGAAGGAATAGATATTTTAGATATTATTTTGTTTCTTGTTGATGGTGTAGCTTCATCCATAGGATTTGAAATAGGGGTTTCTTCCTCAATTGTCCATGTCGTGAATTCAAATCCACAAATGTTTCTCCTATTATTTGAATTTCATCACCCTCTTCCTCGTTTATATGAATCTCTACTTGAACTTTTGTTACATGTTCCACCTAAATTTATTCTGTTATCACTCCAAGAAACCCTTTGTGGTTGCAGAACAAAGGTGCTTGGTAACTTAAGAAATAAATGTTTTTTGTATTTTGTAAATGTGGATCAATGGGACAACTCAATTCAGCTTACAGCATTCAAACATGAAAATGATAAAAAAATAAACAGTGCTCTCAAAGATTGATTAATCAGCGGATAACTTTAAAATGGGTGAAGAACAAATTGTAACTAAACCATTACAATGTAGGGTCTAAGAGACAATCAAGAAACCTATTATCAGGCTATGAGCTAAACAATGGGATAATAGCCATTCAAAGCTTGACAACACAGATAATAGTGCAGAAAGAAAGATGGAAAGCTGACAATCAAAATTGAAAGGAACCTGTGATCTGTATTAACATAAAACGTCTGAGTACAATAGCAGATTACTCTATCCAAAATCGAACCCTTGTTTGATATCAAAACAGGCATTTATAGCCCTTACAAACAGTTACACAGATCCTAAAAACATGGATCTTTCATTAAATAAAAACAGTTCTATTCTATTTAAACAACTTTGAAATTAAGTCTTCAACAACTGAACTGAATGGTCGAACTGTCTTCAGTCTCCAAATCGCCATTTGCCTCCTCCAGCTTTCAGCATCTGCAATGTGGTGAAGTGACATGACACCTGTATATGACTGTTCAATTTTTCAATATTCATGGCCGAGTTTTTAGGAGATGATTTTGAATGTGTAACCAAAATCCCTCGAATCTCTGATGTTGAACTTCTAGCATTCGATCTCCTAGTCCACCGATACACTGGCATATCTTCAAAACATGTTTGAAATAAACTGTTGCGTTTTCGGCCTCAAAACTTGCTTGCCCAGCTTTCAACAGCGCAATCGTTTGAATTTTTCACGGGTTAGCTGTTGAAAGCTATCGCTTTCCACAGCTAACGGGTAATGAAATAGTATCCTGGCGCTGTTGAAAGTCCCGATAGTTCACAAAAAGAGTCTTCGCCTTCAAAATTGATTTCAAACCAAAATCAGTGGGCATCTGACTTCTCACCTTGCATGTTGACGGCAACTTGAGCAAGAACTTTCAGGTCTGGATGAGATCTTTGTTTCAACTTTTGTTTCAACCCCCTGATCTGCTTCTTGAGGCGCTTGGTAAGACACCGCAGGCTATTGCAGACTTTGACGAGTTTAGTCTTCCTCTTCTTCTCTCTGACACTCTCCTTGGCCAATCTTTCAAATGCTGCGTTTGTCTTGGCAAAGTTATCAGATAACTTTTTATATCTATCCTTTATCACCCGCTCCAAGACCTCTTGCTGGGCAATTACCTCTTTGAGATGTTTGATTTTCTGAGATTTATTTGATCTAGGGTTTTTTGATGATTCTCCCTGCTCTGTATGATTTAAAGTTTCATAGTTCTGAGCACATTCTGTTGATTGCTCAAAACTCTTGATGGCAGGGCACTGATCTTTCTGCTCAGATTCTGAATCTGAGTATGGAAAATTAAGGATGTTCTTCCCAATACTCTGCTGTGTAGGATGCCCTGTATTTTGCTGTGTAGTTTGCTCTGTAGTCTGTTCAAAGTTAAATTTTCTCTTCAGCATGTGATGCTTTATTCCAGAAACTCTGTCCTCTTATGGTCCTGGCAAGGCCCTTCTTCTCCTTGAGCTACTCTGAGGAGACAATTGCTTCTTTGAACCTGCCATCTACTCATTTGCAGTCTGATTCTGGGTTTCAAAACCTTCCCAGAACAGAAAGTGCTCCCAGCTCCTCTCCTGTTGCTTCAATTCTTGCAGGATGATCAATTTTATGAGGCCAGGGTGACATAAAGTATTTTTCACGCTCAAGGGTTGAGCTTTAATCCTCCTGCATACTTTAGTCAAACTGTGATACAAGAAATAAGGCAAATTGATGGGGGTCTTACCTGTGAAGTGATCCAATAGCTTAAAGTGATATATCATCAATTTGTCATATCTTCCCTATGATGTAATGTATAATTGTATGCCTTTGAATAATTCTTGCCATTCTTCATCCAGATATGAAACAAGCATGCCTTTTCTCCAAGCTTTGTGTCTGTACCCATCTTTCAAATAGACCCTGAAATCCAAGTTTTTAGGAGCCGTGGTTTTAAACCAGCTCTGAGCAGTTCTTGGCAATCCTGTAGCTGTGGAAATGACAGCCTCATCCACTTTAATTTCCACAGAGCCGACGCGTGCTTTATTGCCATCAAAAGTTTGGGCGAAGGCTTCAGCTGTGGCTTGATGGCACCCGACTTGTAACCTTTCTACAAATTCCATACATCCTGCATTGGCGAAATGCCTCTGGACCTCGGGATGTGATTGCAAAAAGGATAAGTTATCCAATTCTCGCTTGAGTAAAGCGCCATTGCGTTTTCTCACCATTATGCAGCTCAAAAACTTGACAAATGTAATCCATGTAACTGCCTAGTTGAGCTGAGGTTCTGCGTTGTTGAAAGCAGTTCGGGCTTCGGCTCTGTTTTGAATCAAATGAAAACTTCAACAGTGTTTTGGAAACGATTTTTGATATGAACCCTCTGTTTGATTTGATGGTGTCAGGCCGGTGGTACCTCCTCTGTACCTGCATCGCAAAACCTGAACTTTCCATTCCGGATGTGATGAGCATTGAGTGTGGGTTCTGGAATGAATTCAAATTACAGTCATATCCTGACATGCATGATCGAGTTTCTATGATTGCCCACTCCTATCAGCGCATGCCTTGGATTTATTCTAACGTGGGGGTGATCACATCATCATTTCTGTCATACGTGGATATCACGCACGTGATTCCCGCATCATGCAGCAACGACCCGTGGAAAACGCCTCTGCCAAATGGTCGCTTGCCACTTTCACCAGCGCGCAACCCCTTTGAAAACCCCTGTTAGCTGCAGAAAGTATGTACTTTCCACAGCGCACCGCTTTGTAGAAGATACTCCTTAGCTGCGGAAAGTAATTACTTTCAACAGCACGCCATATCAATTGAAACCGCTCCTTAGCTATGGAAAGCATGTACTTTCCACAGTGCGCCACCCGTGACTGATTATCAAACCTTTTAAGATTTGTCACTTTCAACAGCGCGTCAACTGATGAAAAGAGCTCCTTAACTGTCGAAAGTGGGCACTTTCCACAGCGCACAATGAACCTTTGAAAACACGTTAGCTGTGGAAAGTGAAAAATGACACTTTTGAAAAAAGAAGACTTTATGGGTCAATTATTTTCTAGGACAAACCAAAACCAAAAATTTTCTTAGCCATAAAAACTAAAAAGTAACTTGAAGACACTACCAAAATCCATGATATCCACTACAAAACTCAACCGAAAGAATGGTTTCATTTTGGGAGTTAACATTTGGCTCCAACTGGGATGGGCATCTCCCTGTGAGGTGACCAAGAACCTAGCTAGACTCAGTAGCCTTATTGCAATCTGAAAAATAGTTGCTAGTACCATTGGGCATGGAGTTATTTGAATGACAAAAGAAAAAGAAAACAGAACTGAAAAAAGAAAATATGTACAAGAAGAACCTGGCTTCAAGGAAGCCTTATGAGAAATAGATCTTCAGGAAGCGCCCATTGAAAGGGCCCCCTGAAACTGGCTCGCCTGAAAGAGTTTGAAGAACGAAGGTGTTGTTCTGCTGCACCTCTGTTATGACAAAAGGACCTGTCCAAAGAGCCTCAA
>ML785709.1:234909-256768 GCA_009831015.1 Picea engelmannii | reverse complement strand
ATGCAGATGTATGCAGTTGTTAATGTTGAGAATTTGAAGTTGTATGAGCCTCCATTGATTGATGATCAAGGAGACCATGTTCAGATTCCTTCCATAGATGATTTTTCTCCAGAGTATCTAACAGAACTGCAGGAAGACACCATACTTAACAGGAGAATGCGAACTTTGAAGCGAGGAAATGTGGAGTATTTGCGAGTTGGTCTTAAAGGGATGAATCCAAGCAAGGCCAAGTGGATTGAGGTTGGAAGGGTGAGGGAACTTTACCCTCATCTTCACATAGACTGAGATAGTCTTTTGGAGGTCCAAAAGCTTCCCAATGGGGAGGTGTGATCAGGGGATCAAATTTTGCTCAATTTTCAAAGTGCTCAGAATGCGACGAAAACAGTGCCATTGCATCTGTCTTGTCTTCCTGATTCCGGCGGTATATTTACTTTCTCAAATGGAGTCCGTATGAAGGAGATATCGCGATCTGTCCGCCAAGCCAAACAGGCAAAATTTTTGGATGTTGACTGTACCTGTCCGTACAGTCCGTACAGTCCGTACGGTGATGTGGCAGGGCCGTACAGGTCGTACGGTGATGACGTGGTAGTTGGTTATTGGTTGGTTGTTGGCGTATTGGATGGTGACATGTGTCATGTTGATGGAGAGTAATATGAGGACACGTGGCCCAATCCATGGGCGCCACGTGTCCCCTTCATTTTGTTCATTGGTTATATAAAATTATATTGGGAGTCCGTGGGGTTCGACCCCCGGACCTCCCCCAACTCTAACGACTTCATAACTCTCCGCTAGCCAAAGTACCGCCATTTGTTTCTTGTTAACTATGTTGTAAAACATATATTTAAAGTTGATATTTGTTTGAAAGGAAAGGGGGGTCGGGCCGGGGCTAAGCCCCGACCCGTGGACGTATTACATTGCATATGACCCAACATATATGCATAGCCCGAATGTTTTGGCGCGCGCGCAATCCATTGTATTACATTGTATTGCAATGCATTGCATTGCAATGTATTATATATATATATATATATATATATATATATAAACCGTGTGTTGAATGTTGGCGCGGGGTTTGAAACCGCGACCCGTGGCTATGTAAACGTGTGTTAAATGTTGGCGCGGAACCCAAACGGGAGTTGCACGGTTTCAAACGGTTTAACCACCTTTTTGCCCAGCGCGAGGTCGCATGGCCATATGCCCAGGTGCCGAGGCGGTTAGGGGCTGGAGGCGCCTTAACCGTCCTACGATTTGCACCGTTGGCGCGGTTGCGCCCGGTGCTAGGTTTTTACGCTTTAAATAGCATGTGAGCCAGGTTCATGCAAGGAGGGTGCGAATTGTAGAACCAGAGACAGCAAGCTTGAAGAGGGAGACTTCCAGGAGGCCTAACTTCTTCATTTTTCGACCGTTTCAGGTGCCAAAAGAGCCCAGACAGGGGTTTTGGGACGCTGGGAAGCCATTGGAGCAGTCGGTTTGTCAGTTTGAGCATTGTAAGACATTTTTTTGAGCACTTTTTGAGAAATTAATAATAATGATCCATTGGAAGCTGGACCAGGAGATGTAGCCCATAAGAGGGGTGAACTCCTTTATCAATTGTTGTGCACATGTGTTTATGTTCAATGTTTATGCTGTTGTCTATGTGTATTTTGCATAAGTAATCCTTAATTTATGTGTTGCAAATTGATCATGTTTCTTTAAACACATAACATTTCACTTGCAATAATTATTCAAGTTTTTTCAAGTCTTCTTCAATTTTAGATCACTCATCATATTGAATAGGTTGTCCCATTCTTTGGAAATTGTCACATATTCTCACGTACTTCTTGGAATCTCAATAAATGCTAGGAAAAAAATAACCCAAATGCAACACCTTATGTGCAATTATTTTATAAACAAAGTGGCCTCCACAAGGTTCATCATGAAAAACTTTTAGGATGTCATAAATTTCATCCTCTCAAACTCAATGTTAGATTATGAGATCCAGACCTGTGCGAAAGAACTACCCTTGAACCCCCGAAGTACACTGCACTTTGTTTGATAATCCTATCTCTTTGTTTTGGTAAGAGATGTGTCTGAAGTTTTATTGCATCCAAATAGTTAGCAATATCTACAAATCATGGAGTGTTAATAAATATTGCAAATAGATATTCATTAGGAAAAGTATCTTTGATGAGAATGGAATCCCCATCATTGGTGAGTCTGGAAAGGAAGTTTGTAACTACATTATCCCTTCTAGTCTTATCGACGATAGTGATGTCAAATTCTTGCAACAATAATGACCACCTAGTCACTCTACCATTAGTAATTGGTTTATTCATTAAATAGTGAATGGTCTAATGATCAATATGTACAAACACATGATATCGAATTATACAGTGCCAAAATTTATCAATAGAGTATATTACTACAATAAATTATTTTTTGGTCACTATGTAATTTGACTCTGCTAGTCCAAGAATTTTACTGATAAAATAAATTACATAAGGGTTTTTCTCTTCTTTCTTCCCAAGTACTTCCCCGATGGCTATGTCAAAAGAATCTGTGGAAATATGTGACCGAACGGACAAATTTGGTCCCCCCGAGACCGGTGCCACAAACAAATTTTCCTTTAAATATTAAAAAGTAGATTGACATTGTCAATCCAAGAAAATTATGCATCTTTAGACAATAAAGAAAACATGGGGGATGCAATTTTAGTAAAGTTCTTAATAAAATGACAATAATAACCAACATGTCCTAAAAACTTGTGAACATCCTTTTGTGTTTTTGGAATAGGAAGATTGGATATGACCTAAATTTTCTTTGGATCCACCTTGATTCTAGAAACAGAAACATGGTGTCCAAGAACTATCCCTTCATTTAATAGCATGTGACATTTCTCATGTCTGAAAGACGAATTAGTTTCTTTACATTGTTTGAGAAACTTCTCCAAATTCATCAAGTCTTCATCAAATGTGTTACCATACAATGTAAATTCATCCATATAAACTACTACACAATCATGAATCAAATCAGAAAAGATATCGAGAACAGCCTACTAAAACGTAGCAGATGCATTAGAAGGTGAATTACAAAAGCCAAGGGGCATAACTTGGTAGGCAAAGATTCCCCGTCGAAAGGTAAAAGTAGTTTTATCTTGATCCTAGGGAGCAAGTTGTATTTGATTGTATCCACCAAATCCATCAAGGAATAGAAACAATTCTTCCCTACTAATGTGTCAAGGACTTGATCAATGAAGGGTAGAGGGAAATGGTATTTTTAAGTGGCTTTGTTTAATTCTCTATAATCTATGCAAACTCTCCATTTCCCATTTTTATTAGGAACAATCAAAAGGGGTGAAAACCATTGGCTATCCAAAATGGGATTGATGAAATTATGTTTAATAATGTCCACAATTCATCCTTCACTATATCACATAATGCAGGGTTCATTCAACATTGGGATTGTTGAATAAGTTGGAAATTATCCACAATATAAATATGGTGAGTACAAATATTGGGATGAATTCCCTTCATATCCATATATTCCCATGCAAATACATCGGCATGATTTTGTATCAACTCAATGCATTGTTTTTTTTGTGGATTTTCTAGTCTAGGACTAATTTTGAGTGTTTTCCCAAGATTGATTTATATTGGCATGTTGTTTGTTTCAGATACGATATAGAAATAAGAAGGCATGGATTGGAATTATAATTCGATGGTAGATATTGAACATTGTTCTTCTACCATTTGTATAATATGATTGCCATGTGAATAAGGATTAGTGAGGAAATCACAAATGAGATCATATTCAATCTTCTCTTTAAAGGAGAGGGATAAATCAACTATGAGAAATTCTTAGACATTTTCATCATCATTATCCCCATATCCCACCCACATAGGCATTTCTTGGTTAGATCTTTTCTTGGCATGAGGATATAAAGTGAGATTCTTTGTGGAATTCCTATGAAAGATAGTCATGTCTCCATATATACAACCAATATAGGCATCAACAGTATCTAGCCATGGCCTTTCTAAGATCAAGGGGTAACCCTCAAGGTTGTATTTTGGTTGCAGAACCCTAAATTTTGTTGGATACTCCTAGGAATATACATATATTACTACATCCTTTAGGATACCTTTAGGTTTGACAGTGGATTGGTCATCCATTTGGAAAATTGTAGGAGTTTCTTGTAAATTGGTTTGTTTAAGTTTTTCCATGGTCTCCCTCATCATGACATTTATGGTATCCCTTGAATCAATTAAGGTGTTGGAGATACAGATATTGTTAATGTAAACATAAAAAATATGGCTACTAGGATATGCATACTTGGTAGTAAAAACCATTCCAAACATTAGATCTATGAGTTGACCTATAACTTGGATAGTTAGATGATCTTTCCTCTTCCTTCCATGTTTCTTTAAGCACAACTCTCAAACAAATTTGGCGTAAATGGGTACATCTATGATGGCTTGGAATAATGGGATCTTGACGCATACATTCTTCAACTCCCCATGGAAGTCAAATTCAGGTAGGACAAGGTATTTTCCAATACATAACCTTTCCGAATAAGAAGAAAGTTGTGCAACCCTAAGTTGTGGTTGCTCCAAATGTTTAGGAAGAATTTACTTGTGGAGTATTTGGAGAAAAACTAGTGGATTAATTTTCTATTGGTTGGTTTCCTACTTGGTCTAGAATTTCCTCCTATTCATCCTTTGAGATGATCGAATAAGTTTGATTATTGAGAATTCTCCATGATATTAATTGAACGCCTTGACAATCTATAGGGTAAATAGAGAAAGCACGTAAACTAGACAAGTCAATGGTGTAAGTGGATTGATTTTTTTTATTATTTGGATTAGTTATGGGTTATGCAGGTAGTTGTGGTCTCGGTGGAGGATTGCTAACATGTAGCTACAAATGTTGCTACTACTGAGGTAGTTGGAATTTATATTGGGGAAATTGTGGAGCAACTGGGAACCATAGGCTAAGATAAATGTAAAAGAAAAAAATACACTATCATATGAAGAAGAATTACCTCGCAGAGAACTTGATTAGAAAAAGGATATCAAGGCTATGATTTTTTCCTAGGAGAAAGAGCGGTTGTTTTTGTTTCACATAGAATAGGAACAGAACTAGTCATAGGTTTCCAATACAAAACTTGTGACCACCCCTTAAAATATTTGGAAAGAAAAAATTTGCAAGAAAAACTAAAAACAATTAGTTTGAAAAATCCAAAAGGCTTACGTGGAAGCCATGCATGGATCATATCTTCCTATTTTTCATGTCATGTATCCTATCATTATCTCCTGAAGAATCTATAAGTATGAGAGCCAAAGAAAAGGGATAGGATTCTATATGCAAGCATCCTTATGCTATTTAATTGTAGTGAGAATCATTGGTCTTGAGTTGTATGCCATTGTTGAGTGTTGGGCATCAACATTAGTTTGATAATAACTTAGTTGAAATATATCATACATTTACTTGGTTATCCTACTAAGACGTGGTTCCAGCTCATTCTTGTTTGATGGAGGTGGGCTTAGGACTAAAGAGGAGGAATTTGGGTATTGGATCTAGGAGTAAAACGGTGAATATCAAGGTAATCATTATCGTCATTACTCTATTTCAATAAATATAGATATATGTTCCCCCAAAAGAAATCTCTATGTTTATGGATCTATTTTACATATTTTATGAGGTTTTGTGGATCTAATTTAGCTTGAAATTGTTAGAATAAGGCTTTAAACATTCAAGTTTTTATTTACATTTTTATGGAAGAATGAGAAAGGTATTGCTTATTAGATAATTATGTAGGTTGTTGGTGAGTTAGCAGATCTGTAGTGAGATCAAGAGAAATTCATTAGATTCTTTGGACAACCTTCCAGAATTGGGTATGCACCTTCTTCCTTCTCTCATCTACTTTTGAAAATGTGTGTTAGTTTTAGGAGAAAGTAAGACATTGTCTATCCCTCTATATTTCATTGGATTACACCCATTCAATGAGGGTTTTGGATACTTATTCATAGGTATATTTCCCTATAAAATTCACTGCAAGGGCCATTGACATTGGCACTACGACCACCATCATCTGAGTTAGCTCTCATATTGTTCTCTTTAGAGGCTATAAACAAGGAACTAAAAGGATGCTCGATAGTGGGTGTGTAAGTGGATCCCCCACCATATAAGGAGGGTAACCTATAAGGAGTGAAGAACTTAAAGTGAGGACATTATTAGGGAACATTATAAAATCAAGGTCCTAGATTTTTTTGGAGACCGTGCAAGAGAATGTGTTGAGGCATGATTGGAGGAAATAATAAGGTGATTTGCACTAAGAGATTGTGTCTTCACCTCAAAGACCAAAATATCCATCTTCCAGCTTCAAGATAGTTCCTTTAATTGGTGGGGAAACCTTTAAAGACAGTTGCATCTCACTCCAAACACCATCTCATGGGAATTATTTGAAGAGAGGTTTTGAAGAAAGTACTTACATGCATTCTATGAAGAGTGGCAAGTAGGAGCCTTTCATACCTTGGTTTAGGGAGGCTAAATAATGGAGGAATATGAGATAATGTTTATGGAAATGATAAATTATGTTTCATACATGGAGACCAATCAAACTTAGGAAAATTTCTTTGTCTATGGGATGAATCATAGGATAAGGGTCCTTGTGCAAATGTGGAAGCAATTCTCAGTTGTTGAAGTAGTTGAAAATTCATGTTATGAAGAAGAGATTTTGGATATCAAAGGGATAAAAGAGGGGGCATAAAATCTATCATCCCATAGCAGTAAATATTTTCAAGGAAGGTCCCTCATACCTTCTCCAATGGAGGAAATTCTATACCACCTCCCTATGACAACATATTTGCATGAATACTATATTGCAACAAGTGTTTCAATGGAATCAAGTGCAACATCTTAGGCATCATTAAGGACTCATGATATTACAAGGAATTCATAGGGAATTGTTATCAACGGAATGGGTTCTAGGGGAAGGAACTCATTTCATAGGTCTCCATAGAACAATATGTGGATTTTTCCCCAAATTACTTGTTGGGGGTGTGAGGTATCTCATTACTAGTGTGACTACCCAGAGTCACCATCGAGCACCCTACATAAAGAATGGAAGGCCTTGGTGGGGAAGGTAGACAGTAACCACCAAATATATGCAAGTAGTTAAAAACCATCAAGCCGAATATCAATCCACTGTGGTGGAGCTGCCAAATAAAATAAACAATGTCAAAATTAAAATTGTATTCAATCTCAGTGCAATATATAGTTTCACTTCACCATATGCATTAGAAAAATGTGGGTTGGAATCCTATGATCATGACGAATTTTAATAGGTTGATATCGATTCTAGGGTAAATCAAGCGGTAGACCATAATGTTGAAAAATGTTTTGTAGATGTAGGGGTAGGTACAACTAGGTTAAAAGTGTACATCACTTACTTGGGAATGTATGATCTAATTATTGATATGGACTGGCTAGAAGCTCATTAGCCTTTCATAGTTTGTTTTGAGAAAAGATTTTTTTGTTTATAGATGAGGGAAGATTGATTGAGATCCATAGTATTAAAAGGAAGGTGTCTCTACATTTCATCTCGATAATGAAATTTAAATATTTCCTGAGTATAGGATGTCAATTGTACATAATATATGTAGTAAGTGATGGAAAGGGACCCTCTTTAGATAAGTAACCATTTTTATCAAAATTCAAGGATGTTTTTCCCAAAGAGTTTCATGGGTTACCTCCTAAAAGGGAACTTGATTTCACTATCAGGATAAAACCTAATGCAAATCCAATCTCCAAGATGCCTAAATAGATGACTACTCCAGAACTTTGTGAGTTGTAGATACAGTTGAAGGAACTATTGGAATTAGGGATTTTTTGGACCAGTGTTTCACCATGGGGTGTGCCAGTAATATTTTTCAAGGAGGATGGTTCCTTGTGATTGTGCATAGATTAAAGGGATTTGAATAGACCCACAATGAAGAATAGGTACTTGATACCTCGAATAGATGAGCTCTTTGATAACATGAAAAGAGAAATTGTTTTCTCAAAAACCGATCTACAATCAGGTTATAACCATTTAAGTATTAAGGAAGGTGGCATTCCTAAGACCTTCTTTCGAACTTGGTTTTGGAATTACGAGTTCATAGTGGTGCCATTTTATTTGACCAATGCACCAGTTGTATTCATGATCCTCGTGAATAGTGTATAATGGAAGTACTTAGACTTCTTTGAATAGATATTTATAAATTATATTCTCATATATTCAAGAAAATAAAGGGAACATGAGGAGAACTTGTGGTTAGTGTTGTCATTCTTAAGAGAAAACAAATTGTATGGAAAGTTATTTAAATATTCTTTCTTTCATAAGGAAATTCACTATCATATTGTACTACCATCGCACTTGCATAGAACTCATGATGTTTTTCATGTATTTGTATTACAACATTATGTTACTAAAGAATATCATAAGCTTAATTGGAAGGAATTTAAAGTTTGAGACATGGGAATTGTTATCCCCATTTTGTGGGATAACTAAGGAGATCATGTCTCGAGGCCCTCAAGTTGCAGATATGGAGTTTCGAGAGACCACATGACTAGAAATGTCCACTTCCATATATGGAACCCCGCTCTATCACCACATTTTGATCCATTGTCAAGTGAATCCACCACACCAGCTAGCTTCTGGAAGAAAGATAGGTCTTGCTCCATGTGGTACAAGTCAGGTATTGTGGCAAGTAATCACTCTAGTATTTAACGCATTTAAACATGTTGTATTTAAGATACTTTTGATTATAAAACACACACTTGGAAATTATTCTTTTGACCTTATTTCACCTTGGTCAGTGTCATAGATTTCCTAGTAAGTGGCCAACCTTTGGGGAAGGTTTGCATCTGGGGGTCCCTTGAGGGGTTATCGTATCATTCCCTACCATACTTACCACTTTCCGCTCATTACATTCCCATCATATTTCCCCCTTCTATGCCCTTTGACTTTAGTGACCCAAGAAGGGCATGTACCTCATTTCATGGGAAGAAGGGGCTAAAGGCCCAAAGGGATTGTTGTTGGCTAAAAAGATAAAATCCTAGATATAGACCTTCCTGATGCTTTGCCCAAGGATCCTCGAGAAAGAAATGAAACAATTCTCTATAATAAATGGAGGACCCACAAGAAATAAATGATAATGAATGCTTACGGGGTTAGTTGGAGGATGGGAGGTCTCATCACAAGTTGTCCTATCATGATCATGGGTACTTAGAGGTATGGCATTATCATCATATGTTCACCAAGCCAGGGTAGTGGCTTTCGGTTACACAAATGAGAGAAAGGGGGTATCATCACAATCCAGCCTTCTCATTTCCGTGAGGTATTTGTGAATGACATTGTCATTGTCTAGACACCACTCCAGGAAAGTGGGCTTCAACTCGTTCCTTAAAACATGAAATAAATAAAGAATGGAAAGAAAATGGGATTGGAAAAAGTGCATCACAAATGAAGGTGCCACACACCCTCTACAAAGGACCCCATAAATGAGATAATATGAGCCCTTGTATGTCATGAAACTCATCAACCTATGCAGTCTAAACCCCTTCCACCTCATCATCCACTACATAACCTTGAAAGGCCATCCTTGGGAGCATCCCCTACTTGAGGGATTTTTTCTACCCAATATGACCTTTATGACACCCCTGCCATACTTAAACTTGGTCAATTGTATAGGGTTTTTGAGCATTTGTTTAATTTTATGAGGTAGTTTTAATGCACATGTTTAGGTGCCTTTATTATTAGACGTGGTTTACACTTTTCATGATATCTTTGACTTGAAATTTTTGGAGGGCGTACCCTTTTATTTTGCAGGACCTTGCTTGGTGGCCAGTTTTGGGAGGACAAGCCTAGCTTGGGCTTCCATGGGGAAAAGCTCCCATAGGTATAATGTTGTAGGCCCACACACCGGATCATAGAGATATTCCTTTGGAGGCTTACTTGACATCATGGAGGATCTTATCCAACCCCTAGTACCCTAACGACTTTCCTAGGAGAGGAAAAATGTCATCTTTTGAGGGTTGATGTCATGTTTGATGGGGTTTGATGGTGATGGAGTTATTAAACATTGACACTTGGAATATTTTGACTAGAGGAGGCATGGTTATCCTAGCACATGATGAGGAGGCTCAAGGAGCCCCAACGACCTCCATTCTCTTCTCCAATGACTTTCTCAAAGTGCCAAAACATCCCCTAAAGGGGTGACATCATCTTCTTTTTAGGGTTTCTAATGTGTTAAAGCAAATTTTAAATGAATTTTTTGATGCAGAGGGTAAGATAAGGGTTTTTCACCCCTTATCTTATGTTTTAAACTTGCTAAGTGGACAAACTATGTTTTAAGGTTTTTGTATAAATAGAGATCATTGAATCTCATTTCATAACATAGCTCTCCCATGTGGAGAAAGATACTTGGATGAAATTTCCGTTGCCCATGGGAATTTTATCTAATTTGCATTTTTTCATGGTTTATATTGCTATTAGTTGAAGGAAGTGGTGTGCTACCTCTTGTGGAGTGTTTCTCTTTCATATTGGTGGATAAATCTTGGTAAAGTGGAAGTTTCTCTTGTTAATTCTTGATCTAGGTGAAGGGTTTTATCTTGTTATGGTCTCTTTTTCTTGGTTGCAAGGATAACTAGTTGAATTTCTTGGGGAGTATAAGTGAATACAACCCCACTGCGCTCATCAATATTTGTCTTGGAAATAAATCATTGCTTAAGGTAGTGCTAGGAGAAGTAAAATGGTTTACACCCTCCTGGCACCTTCCTAGTTGGTTGTTACTTTCCTTGGGGAGTAAGAGGGTTTACACCCCCAAGGAAATAGTATAGTTAACTCTTTCATTGACTCCATATCCCAATAGTAAGGAACTAATCATTTACAATTAGCATTGGAGAAATCAAATGTTGCATTGGTTAACGTGATTTTTCGCGATTTAAAGCTCATCTAAGTTGGAATCATTTCTTAGTTATATGTGCTTGATTGAGCCACTCGAGTGTCACCTTTTCCCAAGTATTTATTTATGTTGTTATAAACTTCATTTACAACCATTAGGGTTTCATAAAACCTAACTTTATTTCACTCATAACTTGCTTTTCATCCATCAAAAATTGCTAAGAAGCTACCATATTAATATACTAATCATTGTGCATCTTTTGGGTGGTTTACTTGTGATTTTTGGTGGTTGAATCTTGCTACTATAGAAATTGTTTTCTACACCCATAAGGCTGCTACAATAATTCTTTGAAAACACTATCTAGCATCCCTCTTTTACCATCAAAGTTTGTGCTTGAATATTGGAAAGTTATCTGTTGGTTTAGTGCTTCATTGTCTAATAATAATCTGACAATTTTGATGGTTAATTCTGCAATAACTAGATATTGTTATTGTCGATATATATTTATGTTTACTGCTTCAATTAGGGAAAACAAGATTAAATTTCTTGTCCACCTAACATATACTGCACACAGTTTTTTTTCTTGTGTCTCGAGCATGTACAAACACTCTCAGCAAGTACCCAAGGACTTGAAAACCTTAAAACTCTCCCGAGACTCATTCTCAAGCCTTCTTCCATCTAGTAACTTGACCTATAGGGGAATTCGTTCATACATCTCACTTTCCATATCATTCCCCCCCTAGGGTCATCGTGATCCCCCCTTGAGGTGATTCTATCATCTCTAAAGTGACGGGAACACCTTCCTAAGGTGACAGTGGGTAGGTGCTCTCTTATTTGTCACCATTCTGGTGGTTGGATCAATATTTTCCCAACCTACAACTTGTGCGATAACAAGAACCATTGTAATCTAACCATTACCCTTATTGGACCATAGGGTTCGACAGCTCAGGCACTACTTGGTGGACCAAGTTAAAGTCCAATTAGACAAATATATCACAAGATCTGCTACCTGGGAGGATGCAGAGACCATGAGTCGAGATCATCCCACACTTTTTTTACCATAATTTTGAAATGAAGTTTCCCAAAAGGTGGGTGTATATAACACCTCATTTTGACTTAGGCAGCTAAACTACATTGTGACCTATCTTGTATTTATTTTCTTATTATCTGTGGAACTCTATTAGAATGATGGGATTTTATTTTATGGACATGTGGAACTACCTATATGTGAAATTTATGTATAAGTTATCGTTTATGTTATTAATGATGGTTGTTGTGTGATTTACTTCCATCATGTAATATTTAAATGAAAGATTGTGGTACTTGGATACCAGTTTATATTATATGTTGTAATGAATAAATAGGTACCATCCACATGACAAATAGAATGTACAGTTTACATTTTTCGTTGATGAGTAACATGGCAATCACATATAGATAGTTATATGGTTATGCATAATATTTTGCTTTGGTAAACTAACCTACAGGTTGGATGGACTAAACGATAGTTATATAAGTGTGATACTAAAGTGACATAGATGTCGAGGACATCAAAAGAGAAATGATATTCTAGGAAGCGTTATTTTGTTATTTAATTATTTCTTCAATTAATGTAATGTAACGTCCCCCATCCCAGTCGAGGAACATTACAGTGCAGAATAACTCATAAAAACTAAAAAAATTGCTATCTAATTAATTTCATGTAGCTTAACAGCTATGATTTACATACATCTTTAACGGTTGTCTATTACCATAAATAAAATGCATCTACAACATGAATACATCTTAATAATTTAGCACAACATCATATAATTCATTCCCAAATACATAGAGTTCATGCACAACAATTTAAGTCATAAATACAACACATCAACAAGATAAAACACTTATCTTTCAAAATAGATGTGCAACTAGTTTCTTGGGAAGGACATTCCACCCAACCATAGACTTACTACTCCAAATCTCAACAGCAAGTCACCTCTGAGTTGAGGCAAGTAATCCACAAAAGAGGGTGGTCTCTCATTCTCCACTTATAACTCATAAACTCACAACCCACTGACATTCTCCTATAGTTATCCTGATTCTCCACCATATCTCTTCCTCTTGACCTTCCCAACCAAAGGAATGTACCCCTTCACTGATCTCAATTCGCTGGGACTCCCATTTGTTTATCAGGGTCTCTCTGGCATAGTTAACCATGAATATATCAGCAAACTACTAGTAAACAACAACAAACACTTGTTTTTTCAGTGTAACTCACACATGAGTTCACTCTCCAGGCATGACAACCTAGATATTTAGTCTTCAGCTACAAAATTCTTCAGCATGCTCTAGAATTATCCATCCATGGATATTCCAGATCCAATCTCTCTTTCTTCCTCTCTACTTGTTTTTCATGCAAAACATTGACTGTGTAAAAACTGTTATAGCTTCCCACACAAATTTCTAATCCTTCAGCTTGCCTTTCTTGACTCACACACTTCCCTGAGATGATTTTACTCAACCCCCATGTTCCCAATAACTATGGGATGTGAATTCTCTTACATGTATTCAATGATTGGATTTGGGGATAGTCAATCAGAAAATAGATCTTAATACATAATGATAATAAAATTCAAGAATGTGGGTGAATTAATAGACATGGGTAATTTCCCCTTTGACTCCTCTTGACCATTATCCTAGACTCTCCCCTCTCATGTGGATTAATTCATCCCCCATCTCTATCCATTTCCCCTTAGCAGTTGGCATCACATTTTGTTATTAAAACATAGGAATACAATTTGCATATTACAACACTTGGTCGTAGCCACATATTATATCTACATTAAGCATTAATTAAACTAGGGATTATATTGGGGATGTTACATTCCCCTTCCCCTGCAATTGTGTGGCATCCTCATTGCACACTACGTTGATATACATATATGCAAATTTATATCGCAATACTTAGAAAATAAAATTATGCACTTCCACAACTCCAACTAGAGTTCCAACCATAATCTCTTCTTCCTCTCAACTCGTCAACCCAAGGAATGCACCATTCATTTATCAGGGATAATCCAAGGAATGTACTATTATTTTATCACAATTAACCAAAGGAATGAGCCATTCTTTTATTAGGTTCCCCAACACAATTGGATAGGACTCTGAGATGTGGTTCCAGAACTCTAGTTGCTCAAAATGGAGTCTTGCATTATGTTTTCTTCAAAATTATCAAAACATTGTGGGTATTCTTCCCACATGTTTTCTCCATGCTCCCGTGTAGAATATTCAGGACAATAGCAGGTCCAATGAACCTTTACCATCCTTATGTCCTTATTCCTGAGCACTTTGACTTTCTGTTCTAGGATGTGTATTGGTTCCACACGGAAATCCCCTTTGTTCTCCACCTAGATCACATTCCAATAAATTATGTGGTTAGGGTTAGGCACCTATTTATTTGATAATGACACATGAAATACATTATTCAATATCATTAATGCAGGCAATGCTATCATGTATGCAATCGACCCTATGTTTTCTAATATTTCAAAAGGCCCACAATTTCCCACTTTCAACTTTGGGCATCCTCCTAATATTAGCATTTCTTCTTCACTTTTAAAAACACATGTTCACCCACTTTGAAATCTCTAAACACTCTTTTATTATCTGCATAACCTTTCTACCTATCCCGGGAAACCTTTAAATTCTTCTTGATCTTTGTCATTTGCTCTTCCATTTCCTTCAACAAATTTGACCCAACAACTGCTATGTCTGTTGGATTATCCCAACTCACTGGTGTGTTACACTTACTACCATATAATGATTCAAATGGACTCATTTTTAATGAGTCCTTATACCCATTATTGTATGTAAATTCAACTAAGTGGATACAATTTTACCACTTTGATGGATGGTCCATCACATATGTTCTCAACAAGTCCTCAAGTATTCAATTAGTCCTCTTTGTTTTCCCATATGACTCTGGGTGATACATTGTACTAATGTTTATATTTTTCCCAAATCCCTTGAACAAAACTTTCCAAAAAATTGAAGTAAACTTTGGATCTCTGTTAGGAACTATTGTCTTATGCACCCCATGTAGCCTGGCAACTTCTTTCATATATATCTCTACAATATTTTTCACATTGTGTGTTGTCTTCATTGGGATAAAATTTGTTGCCTTAGTCAATTTAACCACCACCACCATGATGGAATAATTCTGCTTCATTGTTATGGGCATCTTTGTAATGAAATAAATCGTAACTATTTACCACTACTATTATGGAATGGATAATGGCTACAATAACCCCACTGGATGTCTATGCTTTTTCTTCACCATATGGCACTCTAGACACCTGGCTATGTAATTAGCCACTTCCTTCTTTATTCCTAGCCAAAAATATTGGCTTCTTACAACTACAATTGTCTTATGATATCATGGGTGCTCAACATATGGCACATTATGTATTTCCTTCAAAACTGCATTTTTCAGCTCATTGGAATTCAGCACATATATTTTTCCTTTGTACATGATAATTTCATCTTCTTTCAACTCCTAATAATTAAATTTATGTTGTAAATTACCATGCTTTAATGTTTCTTTTACTTTTATATATTGTTGATTTGAATTTGCTAGTGAAATAATTTTATCTTTCATATCAGTCTTGTACATGTTGATGGTTGCAACATGCACTTCATGAGCTCTCATGTTGAGTGCATCAACCACTTTATTTTTCTTTCCCTCTATATTCTTAATTTCAAAGTCATGTTCACTAAGGAATTCCAACCATCTAGTTTTTCTGACATTTAATGTTGGTTGTCCAAACAAATGCTTTAGACCACAGTGGTCTTTCCTTAGCTCAAATTTCCTCCCCATGAGGCAATGTCTCCACATTTTTAATGCATGTACAATTGTTGCTAATTCCAAGTCATGGGTAGCATAATTCCTCTCATGCTCCTTTGATTTTCTGGACTAATAGAACACCATGTGATCCTTTTGTGTAAGGACTCCACCAATCCCATCCTTGCATGCATATATGCACACCACAAAATTTTCATTCGGATCTGCAATCTTCAAGATTGGTGCACTTGTCAAGATTTCCTTCAGGTGCTGAAGTATCTCTTCATACTTGGAAGTCCATTCAAATTCCACTCCCTTCTTTTGCAAAGAATTGATTGGGTTTGCAGTCTTTCAAAACCATTTTATGAATCTTTGGTAATAACCAACAAGACCCATGAATGATCTGACTTCTATTACATTTCTTGATGTTGGCCATCCTCTATTGGCCTCTATATTCTCATGGTCAATTTTTGTCCATTCTGCTGAAATTATATGCCCCAAGTAGTGAATCTTCTTTTGATAAAAGATGCACTTAATTATCTTAGCATACAATTTATGCTCTCTTAAAAATGGAAACACCATTATTAAATGTTGCTCGTGTTCCTCTTCTGACTTAGAGAAGATGAGTACATATCATCTATGAACACAATTACAAACTTGTCCAGGTACTTCCCTGAACACTCCATTCATCGGGCACACAAAAACAATTGGGGCATTTGATAGTCCAAATGGTAATACTGTGAATTCATAATGCCCATATCTTGTTCTGAATGTTATCTTGTTTATGTCTTCTTCCCTTATCCTCACTTGATGATCATCTAATCTCAAGTCAATATTGGAAAATATTGTTGCACCTTTTAGCTTATCAAACAAATCATCAATCCTTAGAAAAGGATATTTGTTCTTTAAGGTGAGCTTATTTAGTTGTCTGAAATCAATACATGGCCTCAAGGTTATATCTTTCTTCTTCACAAAAGAAATTGGGATCCCTAAGGTTACACACTTGGGCATATATACTCCTTCTTTAACAAATATTCAAGATGCATCTACAACTCCTTCAATTTTGGTGTGCCCATTCTATAAGGTATCTTGGACATCAAGGTAGCTCATGGCACCAAATCAATAGAGAAATCAATGTCTTTTTTTGGTGGCAATCATGGGATTTCTCTAAAAACATCCTCAAAATCCCTCAAGACCGAATGGTCTTCAATGCTTGCCACTTTATCTATGGTTTCCTCTTCTATATGGGCTGCAAAAATATGGCATCCCTTTCTAAAGATCTTTTTCAACTGCATAGATGAAATCTCTCTAACAACTACAACTCTTGGAATGCCTTGAACCTTGCCTTGATTCCCCTCTTCATCAAGACATGTGATTGTCTTGTTGTAAAAATCTAGGACAGCATGGTGTTTTTCCAACCAATCCATGCCAGTTAGAAAATCATATGAACCCAACAGTATAATGTTTACATCTACCTTTGTGTTGAGTCAATTTATGTATATTAGACAATATTTAACCATCTTATTGATTTTCCTCTTAGCTCTTGTGGCTAATTGAACTAACCAAGATTTCTTATGCTTACTCTTTTGCAAGTGAAATCTTTCAACAATGTTAGAGTTTATGTAACTATGGCTAGCTATAGAATCAATTAAAATTGTTATAAGATAATTATTTTTCTTACCTTCCACTTCAATCATGGGGATTGATATTCATCTAGCTTGTTTTCCAAGGATGCATAAATCCTTGGCACGTTTCCTCCCATTTCTTCCACCATTTCAGCCTCTTGAATGTTGTGGATAGTCTTCGTTCTTTCTTCCTTGTGAGGGTAATCCCTATATAAGTGATTTCCCTCACATCCTCAACATTGTGCAGGGTGTTTCCTTGGCCTTTTCCCAAATTAATCTACAATAGTATTATCATTTTGGGTTGACTGACCTTGATGATTTTCTTGGGAATTCTTCTTGAAAAACGGTGGCTTAAAAATTTTTTACCTCTAATAATTTTTCCCTTCTATCTTATCATTCCAATTTTTTTGGAATATCAGCCTCCCTCTACTCATAAAGATGTTTTTCTCTCCTTACGGATTTTTCCAATTTTTTGGGGGTTATCATATTGTATCTTATCACTGTAGAAAGAAGGTAACCCACTTAGAAACCTTTGGATGTTGACCTTCTCATCCTTTATGAAGTCTACATACTTCATCAATTCAAATAACACCTTCCCATATTCGTCCATTGACACAATTCCCAACTTGAGTTCAAAGAACTCTTTCATCTTTCTTTCATAATAATGCTTGAACAAATATTTCTCTTGGAAATATCCTTTGAAATACCTCCATGATATCCTCTTCTCATCAAGGTTATTGTCTTTCTTAAGCTGATCCCACTACATGGTTGTCTTTCCTTGCAAGTGGTAGGTTGAAATTATATCTTCTACCCTTGAGGGGTAATCATACAGCTGGAAATATTAATTCATTTCCAACAGCTAAGCCTCGACCTCTTCTTCTTTCCTGTGCTCACCATTGAAAGATGGTGGATGGATATTCTTGAGTTCACCTTGCAAGATATATGCCTTGGGCCTTCTTCTTTGTCTCCTAACAGGAAACACACTTGGGTTGCTCCCTGGCCCTAAAATTGCATGAGTTCTTATGGTGGATTAATTTGGAGAATGATGGTGCCTTCTCATCCTTCTTGATTGCATATCATTTCTATGATCATCCCTTTTTCTTTGAGATCCAGATCCTGACACTTTTCTAGCACCAGTTGCTTTCTTTGTGCCAAAGTCTTTGTTAACTTTCTTATGAAACATATTCAAGCTTTGAAGTATCTCTTCTTGAGCCTTCATAATCCTTTCATTATATGATCTATAGCTCTGCACTTCCCTATGCAAGCTTCTCATAATTACAGGCTCTTGTCTATCTCTTCTCCCATTTGACTTTGTCTCAGCATTTCCCATGATGAAAAGTAGACCTATGATCTCTTCTTCATGGTTGTAAGATCCCTGAGAATATTCCATAATCCTAGTCCTCATATAAGAACCAAATTGTATTTCCTGTACCTCTAGTTCTGCAAGAAATGTGTATGTAATAATTATTGTTAGACATACATAACATGAAACATTTCATCATGTAAAATACGGGTTAATATTTTATCTCAATTAATGAAGGACACATGCACCAAATCAAAATTTTATCTTTATATGCATTCCTCTATGAAACAACTTTCCAACAGATATACTTGTGCCTCAATCTGAGTTTTGAGCAAAAAGTTACAACATTTACAAGTTGCAATTTTCACTCTTTTACTACTACAGAAATATCTTTATCGCTTTCTGAGAAATTTTAGTGCCCAAATAAAATTTATGGGTCGACATATGTCTTCGACTCCTCAATACTTGTCCAAGAACTAATTTTTTTCTCAAATATGAGTTACGAGGTGAAAGTTATGGTTCGGAGAAGTTTAGGCGGTTTTATCCAATTTACCCTTGTATGTTATAGGTGTGTTATTTTTCTTTTTGCACATTTTTACATACCCGTATCCTAAATATGTATCCATGGTTGTCTTCCATGGATCATAATATTTCCATATACTTCTCCTGTGCCCAAAAAGGACTTCTGAGCAAGGAGTTATGCCCTCTAGAAGTAAACTTGTGCCAAAATTTACCCTTATTGTTTTGGTTGTAACTTTCTCATACGAGCTCTATTTTGTGCTCAGAATAGCTCATTGGATAGCTCTCTCTAAGTACTTTTATTTGCAATGCAGAGACACAGTGTAACTTGGTACTTTGTACCTTGTTACACTTTGTACATGTCAATTTTCATTGGCTAAAAACGTCATTTAGGGCCTCAAAATCACCCTGCAAGTTAATGACCTTCAAAAATATGAAAATTTCATATAAATTTGAATGTTTTACTATTGTAGCAGCCCTTTATTTGCACCGTTGATCTCAAATTGGGATAAATTTTAACCATTGATCTACTAAATCTTCCCTAGGCTTGTGGATCAATTTCCACCATCTATCAACAACTTAAAACAATCTCGACCATTGATCTATGACACTACATCGACGATTAGTCGATCAACGATTCGCATTTCCAAACTAAACTTGTTCGTGAATATCCCCTATGCATGATCATTGGTCATTGGCCATCGACCAATTATCTTATCAAACCAAAACTACTCGCGAATCTGCCCAATGCATGATCATCGACCATCAAAGAATTCTCTTGGAAAACCAAGATTACTCACAATTCTCGTCGAATCCCGACCATCGACGATCGACCATATCTTTGTTGACGTGGCATGACACGTAGATAATGACATGGCATGACATGTCATCATGAGGCATCAACTGGGATGACATGTCATCACATGTGGATGTTGACATGGCATGACACATCACCCTTCTCTTTCCTTCATCGTCCATCGACAGTTTCTCTCAAAAGAATTTAAACGTCACACTGATTATGTTGAACCCTGACCATCGGCCATTAGTAGTTGGAGATTTATGTTGGGCATGTGAAACTTTCTCCCAAAATCTGTTGATCCCTGATCATCGGCCATCGAAAATCGAAGATTTCCTTTGGGCGCATGAAACTTTCACCCAAAATATGTCGATCCCCAATCATTGACGATCGGGGATTTCCTTTGGCTGAACCAACTCTTCACCAATATTGTTGATCCTACCATCGACCATCGATAAATTTTGTTGGTGAATTTCAACACTTATAAAATTTGACCAAAAACCCAAGTAAATATGGGTCATCAATCTCTCACCTGAGATGATCTTGACCCTCGATTTTGCTTCGAGTTCCAAACGGTCGAAAATGAATACGGACCGTCAATATGCCTTATTTTTCCAATCATTGAAATGAATCTCAGCCATCGATTTTCTCAACCTTCTAAACAACTGAAACCTTATAAAAATTTAAATTTATCACAGCAAATCTCAACCGTTGATTCATCGAACTCTTCCCAGCACTACAAAAACCATTAGAATGCAATTTGTTTTACATTAGAGGACAAATTCAACTCTGCATCCTACATATGTATGCCCCATATCATCTCTTTGACTTCCCTGAGGCATTCAAAATCAAAATTCACCCACGAATTTGGGGATTTCATTCCAACTTCTTCATTTTCCCCTAGATTCGCACAGACCAATGTCTGCAACAACGAATTTCACCAATTCTCTCTGGTTCTTGGCCCATACAAGCCCAATGTTTGAACTAGAGGCTCTGGTACCATAATTTAACATCCCCGGGCCCAACCGAGGAACATTGTGGTGTGGAATAACTCATAAAAACTAAAATCTCTGCTATCTAATTAATTTATTGTAGCTTAACAACTACAATTTACATATAGATTTAACTATTGTCTATTACCATAAATCAAATGCATCTACAACATGTATGAAAGTTAATAATTCAACACAACAACATATAAATCATTCCCAAATACACAGAGTTTATGCACATCAATTTAACCCATAAATACAACATAACAACGAGATAAAACACTTATCTTTCAAAATAGATGTGCAACCAGATGCTTGGGAAAGATGTTCCACCCAACCATAGACATGTTTCTCCAAATATCAACAGCAATTCACCCCCGAGATGAGGCTAGTAATCCACAAAATAAGGTGGTGGTCTCTCACTGTCCACTCACAACTCACAAACTCACAACCCACTGATATTCTCCTACAACTATCTCAATTTTGTTAGAAAAACAGGACTGTGGAGCAATAAAATAAAACAAATGCAAAAACAAAACACAGAAGATACACAATACAATAGAGACATAGATTTGCGTGGTTCACCCAGTGTGGGCTACGTCCACTAGAGAAATTTCCAGGTCCTTCCTTTATTATTATCCAGCATATGAAGGGATACAACCTACAACAAACCCGTTGTAACTTCCTCTTCTTTCTCTCACAGTCTCCTATCTCATAATACAATATTCACAATTAACCATAGCCGCAATACATTTCCCTCATAAAAGAGGGTTGCCTTCTAGGGCAAAAACCCTAACATAATCTCTACCGTTAGATCTGCGACCTTATAATGAACGGTCCAGATTTACAATGAAATTACAATATACATTTACAAGGCAAT
>ML785709.1:176903-230224 GCA_009831015.1 Picea engelmannii | reverse complement strand
TTCTTTGGCTTTCCTTTCTTGACTCACACACTTATCCAAGCTAATTATACTCAACCCCCATGCTCCCAATAACTATGTGATGTGACTTCTCACACCCACCCTTAAACATGCATTCAATGATTGGCTTTGGGGACAACCAATCAGAAAATAGAGCTTAATACATAATGATAATAAAATTCAGGAATGTGGGTGAATTTATAGACATGGGTAATTTCCCCTTGGACCCCTCTTGACCATTATCCTCGACTCTCCCCTCTCTTGTGGATTAATTCATCCCCCATATCTTTCCATGTCCCCTTAGAAGCTAGCATCACATTTTATTATTAAAACATAGGAACCCAATTCGCATATTACATCGCTTTGTCGTAGCCACGTATTATATCTACATTAATCATTAATTACACTCGGGATTATATTGGGGATGTTACAATTTAATTATTGCTTCAATACATTTCTAAGATATTTTGGCAAGTGTAAGTTTTAAGAGAAAAATAGTAGCCCAAACTAGTTATTCGATGACAAATCTCTAAGAGCAACAACACAACATGGTCAATGATAGGGTGTTTGATCCGGATTATTTTGAGAACGAAATGAAGGTGGAAATATAAAAATGAAATATATAGATATATTGCAATAAACACAGAGATACAATAATGCACGATTTTTATTAATGACAAAAATGTACAAAAACTATAAAAATACAGAGTGAATGAACTCCCTAGAATGGTGGCAGCGTATCTCTGAGAATAGATGTGATGGCTACACTCATTCGCAAGAAGATGATGATTTTTACAATGAGGCTAGAAAGTCCTTTTTAACATAAATAAAATCCAAAACCCTAACCTCAGAAGATGAAACACCAAAAGGTTTGTGGGCCCCGACGGGGGTAGTTGATATATCAACTTCCCAAGGGCGTAACTTTTGCATACGATCTCCATTTGGGGTGCACAATAGCTCGTTGGAAAGGTCTATCCGAGGAATACACATTTTTTTGTCGCACTTTGGATAAATCCTATAATGTTATTGTGGCAGGCCCAAAAAAAGGTTGTTTAGGGCCTCAAAATGGCCCCGAAAGTTTAGGACCCGAAATGTTGTAGAAAAATTGCCAAGGTGGAAACCCATGTTTTGAGCCAGCGGAATAGGTGGGTGGCCACTGATTTCCATCTGGATCATTCTTCCCCCTTTAGGAATCAATGGTATCCATTGTATCAAGTTCTCAGGAAAGTTTTTGTTGAATATGAACCTTGGTGAGGTGTTTGCCTTGTTGAAGAAGTTGTCTTGCTTTGCTTGTTGAAGGTTGTTATGAACCTGTTGTTGGAGGGGTTAGATATATTCAATCAATATAGTTGTATGATCTACCTAAGTGTGGGAGGAATGTTATGAACATAATATATAATAATAAATATAAATACATTATAATAGTTAATGAATAATTAATTAAGAGACATCTTCCCAATGAAAAGTCGTGTCTCCTCATGGAAGGGAACCCCTGTGTGGGTATATAAGGCCCTCCTTCTTATTGTATCACATATCTCATATTCATATACATTATTATTTAATATATTATCCTTTATGGATTATAACATGTTATCCTACCTACATTGGGTATTTACCTGGTGAACTGGCTTGGTTCACCACAATGGTATTAGAGCTTTGTCTTGATCCGGATTCTAGCCACAAACAGAGTTTCTCTAATTGTTCTGATCCTTGACCATAATTGTCCCTTGGCCATTTGAAGTCTAAAATTTCCGCTACAGAATACAATATTGAAGAAAAATAAACTATTACCCAAAAAATAAAAAATAAAAAGTAAAGAGATTCTTTCCACCTTGCATTGACAAAAATATTGAAAAGAAAGAAAGTGTAAAAGAATGGTTTAAACTACCACAAATTTTTCGATAAATTCAAGCTCGTTTACTTCAGCACAAGAATTAAATATTTGTATCATGGAAATTCATGTAGAAGAATTTTTTGAACAAGAAGTTTTTGTTTCCATAAAGAAAAAAGAAAAGAAAAAGGAGAAAAAAATACACACACGTATATATATATATATATATATATGATAAAAATAAATAAAGAATATATATATAAGGAAAAAGAAAAGAATACATTTTTTCCTATTATAAAAAAAAATAAAAGAATAAAAAAAAATATTATTACCATCCACTGCGTACATCAATATCCACTATTTACAACCGTGCAACCACAAGTTATTATGTACAACATTTTTCGTACGATTTTAAGTGCATTAACTCTACTATTCATATACCAATCCATACAATTTCCATAGAAGTAAAAGTGTAAATTGTCATCGTTTAACAAAAAGTTGTGACCTTTGTTAAAACAAAACAGAAAGGAAAAAAAATCAATTAACTTCTACGTTATATTAATTTTAAGAAGTGAAGAATATATGGCGAAAAATATAAAAGAAGGATATATAATAAAAAAGTCAAAAGTTATAATTTAAAAAAAAAAAAAAAAATTGTTATAAAAGTTCAAATTATGTGAGTTAAGGAAGGAGTATAACTAAAAGATTTCTTTTGGGAAGTGTGAAGGTAATATTAAATTATTTTTCATTAATTACCAAGGGAAAAAAAAAGAGATTAAGTGAATACAAAATTACTTTCGGTAAGTATAAGAAAATATTCAAAGTTTTTGAACTCTATATATACAAAAAGAAGAATTATCAAGGATTATTTTCTTAAAAGAGTATAAAGGAATATTAGAGGAAGATATGTATTAAGTCAAGAAGCTTAAGTCTTATTATTATTAAAGGGATATTATAATAATTATAAGGTCAATTCAAATTAAAAAATGGATTTTAAGGAAGGAATATTTTCTAGTAAAAATCATCTAACTAGATGCATCGGATTATTAACATTTAGAGGAAATATTCAAGAAAAATAAGTTAGCATCCACATTTTCCCAGATAAGAAGAAAAATCATATAAGTATGGATTTGGTGAATCAATTAATAATTCCAAAGACAAATGTAATCGAAACAAAAGGCTTTTTTTTTTGCAATAAATATGACATCAAGGACTTACCATTGACACTTGAAGATTATAAACTTGTATCAAATTTCGAGGTTACAACTATATATGAAAAAGAGGTTGATATAATCCTCGGCTCGACTTGGTTAGAGATGTTGGGTAGCTTAATATTAAACCTTGAGAAAAAAAAAATTATGTTTTCCTAAAAGAAGAAAAAAATAAAATTACATGATGTCTTAGTGAAGTCAGATTCAATATCTACGTCAAAAGATCTTGATCAGATCTCCAAAATGCTACTTTTGGATAAAAACAATCAATACTTGAGATCCAAAAGGAGTGTGACAAAATAGTCATAAAAAAATATGTAGAAATTTGTCGCCTAAAACTCCATAATCAAAGTTTACTCACCTAGATTAAGAAGGTAAAGAGTGATAAGAATACGGTAGAGGACAAGTTAGAACAACTTATCAATAAGGAATCATTGGTAGATAAAGAGACAATGATTGAACCTATGGAACTACATAAGTCTTCAAATTGAAAAAACTTGATGGTGGATAAAACAATTAATACAGACCCAGTCAACCTTACAGCTCAAAAGGATTCAGTTGATGTAAAGAGGTCTTCCCATGTCAAAGTAGAAAAAAGTCAGGGCTATGAAGAAGACTCAATTCCAAGTGTTAATCAAGAAGAAGCTACAAGTACACGAAGTAAAGATCAGGTTGCAAGGATGTCTTATAGACATCCTAATCACAAAAATCGATACTTCAACCAATCAATGTTTCCACAGAAACAAATGACAAATATGTCAAAAATTATTACCTCCATTACAAATGATGCTCAAGGTAGAATTTATCATGGGAGTCAAAATACATCAAATTGTCTACAAGAACCCCATAAAAACTCCATTGTTCAGAAGACCGATTTAAGGTGGGAAGACTCCCTTACAATTTGACGGTTATATGCAACACTTAGAATATCCTATCGTTTCAAGTCCTCAACGATCACTAATTCAGGAATAAAGAATAAGGAGACGATACTACAAGTCAGAGAAAGAGATAAATCTTCCATAAGTATGCTTTGAGGACAAATCATTTTTAAAGGGAAGGCAATGTTATGAACATAATATATAATAATAAATATAAATACATTATAATAGTTAATGAATAATTAATGAAGAGACACCTTGCCAATGAAAGGTCATGTCTCTTCATGAAAGGGCACCCCTGTGTGGGTATATAAGGCCATCATTCTTATTGTATCACATATCTCATATTCATATACATTATTATTTAACATATTATTCTTTATGGATTATAACCTGTTGTCCTACCTACATTGGGTATTTACCTGGTGAATCGGCTTAGTTCACCACAGAAATGAGATGAACTTAGATCGCTCACACAAAGAATATCCAATATAAAGAGGATAGTACACAAAAATCCATATAGGATAGTAATAATATGAATAATGAATATGATATGAGATACATGATACAATAAGAATGAGGGCCTTATATACCCACGCAGGGGTGCCCTTCCATGAAGAGATGTGACATTTCATTGGGAAGGTGTATCTTCATTAATTATTCATTAACTATTATAATGTATTTGTATTTATTATTATATATTATGTTCATAACAAGGACTCTGTCGGTGAAGATGCAACATGAAGAGCATGAAGGGATTTGTTATAACTTCGCTTGACTGGACAGTGTGGAGGCACCCCTGTAGGTGCAGTAAGAATATCTTGGTGTTCTTCTACAATCTTATTGATCTGCTTCTGTTGGAGACAAGGGTCTTGGGCTGAGGCTGCAGTGATTGCAGTGTCCTTCTCTTCTGAATAGATCGTGAAGAGGCTAAACTTTGTGGTATGAGAGATTACTTTGCCCTATTTTGTCGAGACAGTAGTCTAAACTACCTCTAGTATCCTATAGAGATGACCCCCCAGAGTAACAATGACGCTATGTGGTTGAGACTCATAAACAACATGATGCTTCCACATATATGGTTGGCCTAACAGAACATCACAAACTTTCATTGTGGAAACATCACACAGTACCTCATCCTTGAAGGGCTTGATGTCATATGACGACCTCTACTGAGATGAGCTTATTTTGGCTTCCGTTATCAACAATAAAATGAGACGGGATCCGCTTTACCCATATATTTGAATGGAAGAGATGCTCCCCCTCCTCATGATCCTTTGGTTCTTTTGGTTGGATTGTTGTGGTCACGCATTAGCAGTGGGTTTTGCATCAATGATTTGTCTCCTTTTATTATTGTTTGAATCAGATTCTGAGTCGAGGTTCAGCTCTGTTTCTTAGAGATCGACCACCAATGATTGTTTTGAGAGACATTCACCCGTGTTGTGCCAAGGGATTTTGTGGAAGTCACACCACTTCCCATTGTCCTTCTTCATCTTCTTGTTGCTCTTCTTTTCTTGCGGCTTGGACTGGTTGTCTTGAGGTTGGTTTTTCTATGAGTTAGGGTTGTCTTTACCATACTTTGGTTGTTGCATATTTGTAGACCTGAACTCTCGCTTGTTCTGCTGCTTAAATTTATGCTCAATTTTGAAATCATATCGATAAGCATCTCTCAGTGATGAAATCTCCATAAATCCCATTTCGATTTGGATGTATCTATGTAGAGCCTCGCGGTATTTTAGAACCAGATCTTGCTCAGAGTCTTTGATACCCATCTTGGTGCGCAAGGTATGGAAGGTATTTGTGAATGTTAGGATCCGATCCTAACCCCTCTCCATGGGTCATTAGTTAGTAGGATATGTTTTCTATGTAATAAAGGCCGACATTAGTTAATAATTCTTAATAAATAAAGGAGAATAAGTCAATGTAAGAATACCTAATAAAAGCTTCCACTTCTAGAAACATCTTCCCCTAGAAGTTTCGTTAGAAGGTAGAATTAGTATAAAGAAGAGTAGGAGGTATTGGGTATTCTTGTCTTGGATTTTATTGTAATAGAGCTCTTCTCTTCTGTAGGTTTCCCCCTTGAAGAGGCAAGTGAACATTGATATTTCCAATAAAGGTTCTCTTTCTAGTGTTATTCTAGTATTGTTCTAGCTATAATCATGTTGATCCATTACTACTTGCTAAATATTTTTGTTCTGCATATTATTATTCATTTGGTATATTGCAAGTGGTATCATAGCTCCTTCATGGGTAGAACTTGTGGGGTAAAAAAAAATTTCAGGGTAGAGATGTATTCTTTCATCTTTAAGCTGCAAAGATCTATCATTCCGCGCATAAACCCGCAGTTGGGGACTCATATACACAGGAACTACAAGTGGAAATTAAGAATACATTGATGGAAACCCTTGTAACACATTCTAGTACCCCTTTGAGTGGTAGTGCATCAGACAACACCTATATACGTATCGTCCTAGATATCTTGAATCCCTCTGTAAATAAACCAATCAGTCGCCCAACGGCTATAGTTCCATCGATAACAACACTCGGGAAGATACTCTCTAGTACCTGGGTAGTCGGGTAGTACGATTAAGGGCACAATCTAGCCTCCTTAGTTAGTGCCCTGAAATATTGGGCTGAGTACTATTGTTGGACCCCGCATGTATATCAGAGAGATATAGCACAATGCAAACCCTTGTCTGTAGAAACCTTGCATGCCCTAAATCTTGGGATGAAAACATAAATAGAACATAGAAGATCTATTGTCATGCAACTGTGTCTCCTACATTCTGGTTACGAAATTCCTACATATTTATTCATGTTAAGCATTTGTCCATTTCATCACTACAGTATTATTCAGCTCGGAGTATAACTCTGCAGGAGTAAAAAAAGAAAAAGAAAAAAACAAGTCTAGGGCCTATCAGCACCCTTATTTGTTACCTAGTCCATTGCATTCCTCTATTCATTCTGATCCCAGTGGTACCCTTCACTTTTAATCCTTTTTTTCTCCTCGGTCCCACTCCTTTTCGAGACACCCTTATTTGACACCTCTCCCATTGGACTCCTTTCTTTGTCCTGGTCACCTTGGTACAACCCACTTTTTGTGGTCCTGATTACTGTCCCAACACCTCATTTACTACCTAAGACACTACCATGCCAAACACCTAATCTCAGACCCAAGAATACTAGGATACTAGGTTGTATAGCTTAGAATAGTGAATGGAATCCATCCCCACTGTTGGAGCCACCTTTCTCAAACTGGTTTAAATGTAATTCTTAAAATCAAAGGTTGGCCTTTAAGTTGTCTTTTACTTCGTGACCTTTACCCACTAAAAATATTAGTAGTCATGATATGCAAAGTGGCGATGACCGCCGTACTCCTAAGCCATTTCCATTTAACCGTTAAACGAGTTTTTTCACTTTTACATACCTTGGGATATCACGTTTCGGGAGTTACAAGTCACACAGTTTCCAAGCCCCGATGCACAAAGTCACGAAACAACCTTGAAAGCTTACCTAGGTCAGCGCCGAGAGTAAAGTTCCTTAAACCTTAGTAAAGTGTTGTTGGGATTTCACGTCTCGGTGATTGCTCTCCCCAAAAGTCTTACCGTCATAACTCCAATAGGTGAAGTTGCGAGATAGTTTTACAAGTCACCCGGGTTAGTGTCAGGGGTAAGTTGTTTTAAACCATAGTTAAACAATGTCGTGGTTTCGCGACTCGACATTCACTCTTCCAAGAAACTATACCTTCGTAGCCCCGAGTCGCGAAATCACGATATTAATTAAACACTGACAAATTAAACACTGATTAATTAAACACTTAATCTGGATCACGTTTTTGCTTAACTAGATCACGTCATCGCGATCTCGGGTTTTAGGGGCTCGAAGGATAGGAGTGAAATCTCTCGATACAGTGAACACCGAAAAGGGTGATTAAAGTTTAAATAAAACCTAATTAAAGAAGCTAAGCCAGATTAATCAGTGCATTAATACAAATAGTAACATGCACCGTCTACGGGTTAAATTTAAATGTTTTTTTCGCTAACCTGTGTTACGACCCATCAAAATTTATGGCATTTATTTGAAGTGAGGTGAAGTGATAGGTAAAGATATTGTTTTTATTGCTAAATATTTCTCTAAAAATTATTTGACTGTTCTTTTCATAAGTACGTCAAGGTTTTAAATGGTCGAGATATAGAGTTCTTTCTCTCATTATTTCAAATTTCATTTCTATCTTGCGCAAAGAAGCTTTTCTCACCAGGCTAATTTCTGTATGTATACACATTTTTATTACAATAGAGCTAAGTCAGAGTCCTCTATCATGGCTCCACGAAAATAATCCAAGGCGATTGCTGAGAATTCAGGGCAAGGCTCAGATAATGTTTCGGATACTTCACCCTGAAGTATTGATTATGTCAGAACCTGGTCATACGTCTCCGAGGTTCTTCAGTCCGAATTGGTGAACTGTTCAGATTATTCCAGCGATAATGAGAAGGATGATTTGGCCACCAAATACAAAATCTTCGTTCAAGCAGAGATGCATAAGATAGCGTCCAGGCCATGACTCCTTCCCTACTATGATATGATCTGATGGGCATTAGATCATGTGGATATCTCGACCAGAACTATTATCAGCGAGCAGAAGGTGACCATTGGGACCTTCAGACCAGAGCATTTGTAGGCGATGTACCAATTGTCACCCACACCAAACTTCTCACACAATGCCGAGTTTCTAGAAGGTTTTACGCGGAAAGAATGTGAGCAATAAAGCAGAAATTTGTCTGATCTGATCAAGGATTGGGTCTCGCACCCCGCAAAGTTCAGGGTGGACGGTAACAGAGTTTATTCAATCTCTTCCCTGGAACCGCAATTCAAATATATAGCAATGATGACCTGTAGGTTGTATGGGAAGGAGGACACCACACATTTTTTTCTCCCGTGGGTGCCTCTCATGCATACGGTCACTGAAGGTTGTTCCTTCGACTGGGCCAAATTGTTGTCAGACAGTTTGACCAGCCGGATTATTGAATATCGAATGCAGAGGGCGAATGGAAAGGCCACTTCATTTTTTTATGTCTGCCTACATCATGGATGTTGTCTGTTTCATGACGCCTTTCCCTCTAATGAGATGGAGTTAGACTCCATCTGATGTTGAGCCTATCCATGTCTACCACTCCAAACTTTGGGAAGTTAAGGCCACAAAATTTATATACGAAATTTTCAATTGGGTAATGGTACCAATGCATGTCTCCATCTTCGGAAACCCACCACCCAGGATTTCAGATAGCACTGCCACCAACTTGAGCAACGTGGTCGACTGGTACGTAGAGGCAGAATTTTCATACATCAAGGTTTTCGGCACCTCTGTTCCCCCCTATGCTCTACCATTATTCATAGCGGACAGGCTGGTTTGTCACGAAATCGCTAAGCAAACTGTGATTAGCGGCATAAGCAACGAGCTTAAAGGATTTTTGAAGAAGGTATGGTTGCCCTTCCCCATTCATTTGAATGCATATTCTTTATTAGATTTTGGACACGCAAAAGCCGAGGCAGCGGATTTGGAGGATATTAAATTGGTCCACATTAAGTTCAAGAAGCATGACCCACACAGGATCATGGGTAATCACATGGCGAGTTGTGGCCTTAAAAGGTATGAACATGAGCATTTGCCTCATGACGACATCTTCTGAGGGGCGATATCCTATGCTGAGGTCCTAAGTCGAATTCAAACCCTGTCACCCGAGGAGATGGTTGATTTTTTCAAATTTCAAGAACACCGGCGGAGCTGCCTTCCCCCAGTCTTACAAGGTAAGAAATCGTCGACTGCATATGTACAGCAAATGGAAGCCAAGGGCTCCAAATATTCAGGACCTAACCAAGAGGAACAACAAGAAAAGAAGAAGCAAACCGAGGGCCCGAAACAGGAGGCCGAGATCTCCAACCCTCCAAGCAAGCCAGCCTCGGTTGTTACCCCGGGGAAATCATCCAAGCAGATCAGCAACCCCATCGTTTATGTTACTCCCCTATAGTCCACAAAGGGTATCCCAGATGTAAGATGGATTTTCGGCAAAGAAATAACGCCCATAACTATGGAAGAGTTTCCTCCGAACGAATTTTTATTCGATAAGAAGAGAAAGGCCATTGTGAAACAAGAACTTTATCAAGAAGCAGGCACGACAGTCAAGAAATTTAAAATCCTTGTTGATGGGAGAGCCATGAAAAAAGAGGAATTTGCAACTCAGATAGCAAGGACGTTGGGGGATTTTTCTACAGCCAACGAATATTCTGTCGAGTCCCTAAAACAACAGTTGAAGCAGAAAAACCGCTTGATCAAAACTTTGGAGGATAAGCTGGCTACAGCAGAAGTAGGCGCCAGAGATTAGGTGAACACAGGTATAGAGCTAGCTAGGGCAACCGATCAAAATGAAATCGAGCGGCTCAAATCCAATCTCGAACAGACACAGCTGATGGCTCAGACCAGCCAATCATAGATAATCCATCAAGGAGAATTGATAGGGAAGTTACAGGACAAATTAAATTTCGCCGAAAGCTATATGATAGATATCGGTATATTCCAATCCCAAGCCATAGAAATCTGAAAAAGAGTGTCAGTCGCTCAGCAAGATTTACTTGCTAAAGTGGAAACTATTCAAAACCACTGCCAACTCATTGATCAAGTACTTGAAAACATCTCCTTCAGAGAAAAAGAAGCTAGGGCAGCTTGGGTCGTTTTCCAAGAGGTTGTTATAGCCACGAAAAAAAAGGAAACGGGCAGTAGTTCCAGGCTTTCCATCCCAGAGCCGACCCGAGGTAACATCTTGTTGAAGGCATGGGAGAGTAACATATCAGAAGGCAGACAATGAGCTAAATAGGTAAGAAACTCTTGTGAAGAAACTTTCGGCTTCATAGATGGGAGTTTGTTGGATCTCGATAGTGAAAACAGCACTGAGGCACTGGACCAGATTAATATAGCCAAGCACTTGCTCAATATCAAGGAGAATGAGGAAAGAGAGTTGGCTGAAATATCACAGATAACTCAAACGGATATAATCCAAGTAGATATATGGCTAATAAAACCAAGTGTACATTTATGTTCTATTAACGCCGAAGACCGACAGGTAGAAGGAAAAATTCCACAATTAGTGAAGGATTATTACACTTTTGAGGCAAATAATAAAACAGAACCTTCCAGGTTGATAGCCCAGTTGGTGGAGAGGTGTGTCACTTGCACCGAGCATGCGAAGGGGTAGGTTTTCGGTATCAAATAATGACAAGTGTTTGTCTGTTATATTTTTAAAACTCGAAGAGAAAAGAAAGGAAGGTGTTCCATTCGCCCGAAAGAAGGACAGAGACAAAGAATCAAAACGTAAAATCTCATTTTTTTTGTAACCGAAAAAACTCCTGGAACGATTGAAATTCCAACATGTAGAAGTTTGTATAAATATGAAATTAGAAGAAAGAAATGAGGTTGGACCTTTTTGGTCGATTTTAATAGAGACTCTCTCCTTTTGAAATTTAATACAAAGCAATCTGAAGACTCCTAATTCCGTCAAGACTGTGTTATGAGTTTGTTTCCTCTGTGATTTCATATTCAATTTCATTTCGCATATATATATCTGATGAATGTTGTTACTGCAATTTAGTAAAACCTCTATTGTGGTGATCAATTTTTAGTCGTCTATATCATTTACAGTTTTTCCTCTGTATCGGCTATTAGCAGGTACAAGACCTGTGAACTCTTTAGATCTTCATATTTTATGCTTTGTCAGATTTCTTCTTATCTTTTTCTTCTTTTGTTTACAGGGTGAGATTCTCCCTTGATAGGAGCCTTGCATTATAGGCATCTTAATGTTTTTCTCACATTTCACACACCATTTATTTAAAAGATAACTCAGTTATGGGAAAAGGCCTTTGGTTTGCACTTTATCTCCAAATATCGGATTCAAAGTTCTCTTTTATACGATCAAATTGATACAGCATCAAAAACCTCGAACTCTCCTTTAATTTTCTTGTTCCTCTATGATTGTCCCCATTGCAAGACAGCCTAATATTGAACCTGGCTTATCATACCAAACCCATATCGCTTTGAACCTTTTCGATACCATACTTAAAATAGCCACCACCCGGGTAGAACTTGAACGTTCATGGGCCGCAATTGAACGGGATATAAGCATCCAAGAATAGTTGTAAGCGAGACAGCGACAACCTGGAAATCATCCTTAGCTTCCTTTCCCAAAGGTTGATTCTTCCCCCCTTTTTATATTTTACTCACTTTCGGATGCCTAGACATTGTACCTTTTAAGCCTTAAGTATAGATTCTGGAACAACATCTTTCTGCCACCGTTGTCGGGGACGAAGTTAAGAAACCTTTTCCCTGGGAAGAATGACATTTTTGCAAGTTTCGCCCTTTGATAGTGAACAAAGAGTGAACACCTTCTAAAGGCTTTTATTATCTTTCACTTGGTGACTCCACATTTAAATAAGCTGGCATCCATTCGAAGGAATACCAGACAAAACCCAAAGGGTAAACAGACCACGCCCATTTTCGATACCGAAAAAATACTGAAAACTAGAGGTTCCCTTAAGCCAACCACTGCAATCTACCAGCTTAAGTACCCACAACCCAATACCAAGAGTTCCTTTGAACCTTCGACTTCACACAATCCCCTCCCTGAAACCATCAATCCAACTTTAACTCTCTCTTAGGTTAAAAGTGAAATCCATCCAACAACCTTTGGCGTACACAAAGGTAAAAACCCCGCAGTGAATTTATCAGAGATCGATATCTCGCCGACTCTTCAGTTAGATTTCAAGACCCCACCAAGTCTCAAAGAGTATACCATATACTCAGATTCCACACCCATGGGTTCCCCTGATTACAAATCTTGCAAATCCGAGGAGTCAAGTCCTCGCATCTCTTTTCACCCGTCTTCACTTTTCTCGTCTCTCGAAGAAGCTAGAAATTCGCTTTTAGTCTTCCAAAACCCTCTACATAACACACCTTTTCCCTATTCAGTAGTACCGATGGCAGCCGTCGGAGGAGGAGGTGGAGTGGCTCCAAGAGGAGGAGCGGGGGGCCAAGCGCCTCCCCTGCCTCCCAGGGTTTTCGCTAAAGTAGCTGCGAGATATGCACCTTTGGTCCTGCCCGTCCCTCTCCACGACCTTCCTGAAAATTACATAAAAAACTTACCTAAATTTACAGGGGAAGGGGACTTGACCGCAGCCGAACATATAAAATTCTTTGATCAGTTCACCAATATCCTAGGCCTCGAACACGAAGATGTATATTCGAGGTTGTTTGTTCAGACTTTCGAAGGACAGGTTCGAACTTGGTTTCGAAGTCTACCCGCAGGATATATATTATCCTATGATGCCCTAGAAGACTCCATTCTTAGACAATGGGGTGAAAGGAAAGACCATTTTTATTATTTGACAGAGTTCGGCTCTTTAAAGAAAAAGACTTCGGAAATTGTTATGGAATTCATTCAAATATTTAACAAATTATATAATAAGATCCCGGTCGAAGTTAAACGATCCCAACCTACATCCAAGGTAACCTTTGTGGGAGCCTTCGAACCTGATTTCTCACTTCTTTTGAGAGAAAGGATGGGAGCTACCCTAACCCAAATGCAAGATGATGCCATAGAAATCGAATCTAATATGATGGCTTCTGGCAAGTTGAAAACCAAGGTAGAAATGGGAAACTGAGAAAACAAACGTTTTAGGGAACAAGAAGGACCCTCAGGGTCCAATAGATCCACAGACGAAAAAATGGATGATATGGCTAGGATAATTAAGGAGTTATCGAATAAGATTTCTAGAATGGAGATAGATCAGTCCAAGGCCGATCCTTTCGTTAAGAGGGAATTCAGAAGAAACCCCAATCCTCAAAATCAACAAAGGCAGATTAAAAATGAAGACCAGAAAATTCAAACCCCTTTAAAAAATGAAAATTTTATAAGAGGAAATGACCTGCAAGATTTCGAAGATTTGGATGAAGATGTGACAAATTTGGGTGACGAATGTACACAGCCTTACTTAACTAAATAAGATTACGAAAAGTCCTTGAACACTCAACAACCATCAAATAAAGATGAGGACATAAACAACACCGATGTTTTTGTCTATCAAGAAGTAACTGATTCTATAATCGTTGAGGTTCAACCGAGGTATAACCTGAGGTCTAAAAACCAAACCTGCATTGACTCCTCAACCCAAGAAAATTCTCCCTAGAGGTGAAGTATACGAGCCCGCCCCAAAAGAGACCAAGACACCTAATAGAAAAATGAAAGCGGCAGACTCACTAGATCCCAAAGTAAAGGAGGTTGAGACCCAAACAAAGGAAACCAAGACAGTTGAAGCACATATACCGGTAGATAAACTCACGGGTGATAAATCAGCACAAACAAATAAACTAGAAAAGAAGGAGTCGGGGGTTTCAACCAAAGAAACGGACAAAGGTAGTGGAGGGTTCAGCCTCAAAAATGAGATAAATAAGATAAAAATACCAATCCCTCTGGTGGAATTAGCGAAGAATCCTATATATCAAAAGCAGATGACCAAAGCGATAGGTTTTTCGGAGCTAGAAAGTCACTCTGACATGATAAACTTGGAAGATGATAACCCCAATATCACTTTTGGTCCACATTTTGAGGGTGACAGAGACATCGTCGCTCCTTTCTATATCACCTTGAATGTGCATGATCGACTGCTACATAACTGCATGCTAGACTCTGTGGCCTCACATAATGTGATGCCCAAAACTATTATGGATAGACTAGGCCTCGAGATCACCAGGCCTTATGGGGATCTCTACTCTTTCTATTCAAGAAGAGTTAAGTGTCTGGGTATGATAAAAGATTTAGTAGTCACTCTTGCACAAGTCCTGGTGAAAAGCGTCTTGATGGATGTAGTTATTGTCGATATACCCCCGAAGTATGGCTTACTGCTATCTAGGTCGTGGGGAGCCAAACTTGGTGGGTCCCTTCCACTAGACATGACATACGCCATGATTCCTGTGTTTGGTGGACAACTTACTCGGTTATATAAGGAAACGAGGCTAGCCTACACAGTGAGCAACGCTCAGAATCCTAACAATTATCCTGTTTATATTGTCGCTTAAGATCTAGGAAATTGTATTATGTCTTTTGATGATGATGTAAATAGTTGTGCAGAAGAGAACTAGTTAGAAAATAATGAATCAGGAAAGTCATACGAAAATATGCATAGCACTGGGATTTGGAAAATGTTTTTTGACGGTGCCCTGTCATGTGAAGGGGCGGGTGCAGGAGTACTTTTTGTGGCACCTAAAAATGATTTTGTTATCCCTTTCTCTTACAGGCTTCAGTGGGATATAGACTACACCAATAACGTATGTGAGTATGAAGCCTTAGTCTTAGGGTTGGAAGCTGCCAGGAAGTTGAACATAAAGAACCTGGAAGTTTACGGAGATGCAGAGTTGATAGTGAAACAAATAAATCAGCAATACCAGGCCAAACACCCAAGATTGAGATCTTACAGAAATTGCGCATGGGATCTTATGGAAAATTTATTTTCATCGGTAAAGGTTCATTTCATCCCACGGGCCGAAAACCAGCAAGCCGATTCACTGGCCAAAGCGGCTTCAACTTTCGTACCCCCCACCGCTTTCAAATTAAAGTACCACATAGAGGTAAGGCACAGACCATCCATACCAAACAATGTACAACACTGGCAGGTTTTCGAGGATGACGAATAGATCAGAAAGTTCCTGGAAATGGTAGGTGATTTCTCTGAAACCAACATTGACCAGGAAGACCAAAATGATCATACCTGGATTATGCAAGAAGGAGAGGAGTCTCAGGAGTTCTGATAAAAAATTGCTAACCATCGCATGTTGGTTTTAAAGAACAATCAGATTCCAAAGGGACTAATCTCCCTGGAGAGACTATTTGATCATAATGATATGCCCTTAAAATCCACTCTACAACCCCAACCAGAAGAGGTTGAAGACTGCTACATAGGGACCAAAGAGGAGCCTAGGATGGTTAAAATATCAAAGTACCTTCCTCCTGAGGTAAAAATCAAGTATAAAGAATTACTCGAGCGATATAAAGACATTTTTGCTTGGTCTTACGAAGAACTGAGAACCTACAACACCACTGTGATCGAACACAAGATACCCCTGAACCCTGGTGTCAAACCCTTTAGACAAAAACTTAGACAAATCAACCCTATCTTATTGCTTGTGGTCGAAAGGGAGGTTAAAAAGCTCTTGGACTCAAAAATAATAGTACCACTGAGATACACCGATTGGGTAGCAAACTTGGTCCCGGTTAGAAAGAAGAGCTGGGAGATTAGACTGTGTGTTGATTTTAGAAACCTAAATAAGTCCTCCCTCAAAGACAACTACCCTCTACCCAAAATGGATCACGTATTAGAAAAGGTAGTTGGGGAAAATAGGATGTCGATGATCGACGGGTTCTCCGGGTACAATCAAATTGTCGTAAATGAACATGATAAAGAAAAAATAGCCTTCACTACCCCTTAAGGTACATTCATGTATGATAAGATGCCTTTTGGTCTAATGAATGTAGGTGCCACCTTCCAACGTGCTATGGATATCGCTTTCATCAGCGAAAGAGACAAGTTCGTGGTTATCTATCTCGATGACCTAACCATTTTTTCTAAATCTGACGAAGATCATTTGATACATCTCAAGCAGATGTCTAAAAAATGTCACAGGTTTGGTTTGTCTTTAAACCTCAAAAAGTCTCACTTTGCCATGCAAGAAGGTAAACTCTTGGGCCATATTGTGTCTCGAGACGAAATTAAAATTGATCCTAGCAGGGTTGAAGCTATAGACACTATAAATATTCCTAGAAATGTAAAAGAAATTCAGTCATTCTTAGGAAAAATAAATTTTTTGAGGATATTTATCCCAAACTTTGTTGAAATTGTGAAATTGCTCACAGATATGCTAAAAAATAACAGCAAAGTGAAATGGACAGCAAAGGCCAAAGCATCATTTGCACGCATCAAGAAGGTTATAAGCGAGGCACCTGTACTGGCAATCCCTGATTGTCTAAAGGATTTTCTTATTTTCTCATTCACCTCCCAACATACACTTGTCGCGGTACTCCTCCAGAAAAATGAAGAAGGTTTCGAGCAACCGATAGCCTTTTTCAACAAAATTCTCAGAGACGTTGAACTCAAATATGATATAATAGAAAAACAAGCATACGCTATGGTGAAGGCATTAAAGGCTTTCGGAACTTACGTGTTGCATTCCAAGGTAATCACGTACGTACCCACCAAATCTGTAAAAGATATTTTGGTTCAGTCTGACAATGATGGAAAAAGGGGACAGTGGCTCGCTAAAATTCAAGAATTTGATCTAGACATAAAACCGATGAGACTAATAAAGGGACAAGCTTTGGATAAACTCTTAGCTGAATCAAATTTCAGATCCCTTGGTATAAATGACCTACAGGGATGTGAACAGCATGTAGACATGAACGAGCTCGATGAGAAAACAAGTGTAACCAAAATCGAAGAGAAGTTTGCCTCATCTTATTGGTACAAAAACATAGTGTCCTACTTGCTGACCTTGAAATGCCCAACTGATTTATCCCCATCCAAAGCCAGGATGCTAAAACTACATGCGGTCAAGTACTGTATATCTAAAAGTCAATTGTATTGGAAGGACCCACTTGGATTCTTGTTGGTTTGTTTGGTTGAATCAGAAACAGAGAAGGTCATAAGCGAATTTCACGAAGGAGTGTGCGGGGGACATCACGCTTGGAGGGAGACAGCTTATAAAATCCTGAGGGCAGGGTATTATTGGCCAAAACTTTTCTCAGACATCAATGCCAAAGTCATAACATGCAACCCTTGCCAATTGTTCGCAGGCAAGCATAAACTCCCAGCGCTACCGTTGGTTCCAGTCAAGACGGAATCCCCTTTTTAGCAATGGGGACTAGATTTTATAGGTGAAATTAGCCCCCATTCTAGCGCTCAACACAAATGGATCCTGACTACCATAGATTACTTCACTAAATGGGTGGAGGCTATTCCAACCAGAAGGGCAATTGATTCGATGGTAATAGATTTCCTAGAAGAGAACATTTTGTCTAGATTCGGCTGCCCCTGAAAGATACTCACAGATAACACCCAGGCTTTTAAATCTATGGCTATGATCAGTTTTTGCCAAAAATACAATATCGTGATCAACCATTCCACGGCATATTACCCCGAAGGAAATGGACCAGCCGAGTCTTCAAACAAGAGTCTGATCAATGTAATTAAGAAAGTTTTCAATGAGAACAAAAAATCTTGGCACGTGCATTTGAAATACGCTCTATGGGTGAATCGGATAGGCACGAAAAAATCTATTGGCACTTCTCCTTTCCAAATGGTGTACGGGACCGACATGGTATTACCCATAAATCTACCGCTTCCCGTAATGAAACTTTGGCAAGATGAGAAAGAAGAACCAAACCATCTCACAAGAAGGATAAACCAGTTGATTGAAGTACAACAGCACAGGGTTGAGGTGGATGAAAGGTTTAAGAAGTATCAAGACGACATGAAAACATTATTCGATCGTAAGGCCAAAGACAGAGAGTTTCTCCCTGGTGATTTGGTCTTGAAATGGGATGCTAGGAAGGAAGACTCGGCAAAGCACGGTAAATTTGATCATATCTGGTACGGACCATTCAAAGTCCCAGCTCCCGAAGGAAAAAATTCATTTCTATTAGAAAATCTGGACAGTAAAATTTTCAACGCCCTTGTCAACGGGCGTTATTTAAAACACTATATGCAATAATTGGTTCCCAACAAATTTCCATTGTATATACCAGTTTGTGTTTTCTTTCTATTTCATAATTTCTCTTTGGTAAGTTTACTTTCACCTCTATTTAATTAGGTCAATAATTTTTGTAGAAGTAGAGATACGAAATTTTCAATACATTCAGCTCTTTTAAAAAGCACTCTTCATGTTTACAAGATTCTGGCTTGCAGCCCACACGAGCGAAAGGAGAAAACAGAACATCATATATCGGAGACTAAATTCGTCGAAAACAGGTGATAGAAAAAATTTTCCGTTATTTTAAAAGAAAACGAAATGGTAAGGCAAAGGTACGAATTCCTGAGAGTTTTTCTTTTCTTTTAACGAAGGTCTCTAAAGCGCCATGACAATCTCATAATTATGATGTTTTCGCTTGACTGGTTATCAAAAGAACGACTCCTTACTCTGGGTCCTAAGAGTTTCACCTAGATAAAGATAGGAGGTAATTAAGATAAGCAGAGAAGTAAAGCGCCTCCGAAAAAGGGTCCCAAACTCAGTTTTAATCCATGATCCCTATGTTTTGAATCCTAGATCTCTCTCCGTCACCTTTTTTCTGGCCGCAAACTTACCTTCTTAAAAAAAAAAACAAGCATCTTTTCGAATTCCATACATAGGGAGAAGAGATTACGTTTTAGCTTTGGAAGCTGTAAAGCAGATTTTAGAAAGTAAGCCAGTCTTCACAACTCCTTAGTCTCTTACTAAACAAAGTTATGCGTACGTTGATCCTGACTCTTCTAGGTTTTTTAACAGTTTCGAAGGATTGAGGCTTGCTCGAAGGAAGGCCCCTGGAAGTAATCTTTCCCTTTTTCCTTACGAGCTAAGGTGTTTTGAAAGTTAAGGGAAGGTTGGTACCGAGTAATCAAAGCAAGTTGACAGACCTCCACTACAAATATTACAGAGATATCATCCCTCATACAAACTGATTGCCCCCACTTCGTGTTCTAAAAAGTAAATTACAAGATAGATGGTGAAAGGAAATTCATATTTGATTGCCCCCATCTAGTCTAAAGAGACGATGAAAGGAAATTCATAAATGATTTCCCTTGTCTTAGCATTTAAATGCATAAATATATTTCGAAGTGGTGAAAGGAAATTAAGTAGAAAGGGCCAGATAACTTCACTGGGGTATTGAACAGGCTCGTTGGTAGTGAAGAAATATCTGAGATATATGTAAGGCTATTATACATGAATCTCACTCTACTCTGGTAATCAACTTTCTCAAAACAAGATCTGCATCCTAAGTTCAGATAGGGCTCCCCGATTAAAAACATGTAATAAACTTCATTTGATGCAAGCCAAAAGCCACAAGATCTGTTGGATTTCCTAGGACTGTTTTGATTGTCTTAATGTAGACCTGAATTCGGTAATGAGAAAGAGAAAGTCATGAAAGGGGCTGCAGCTGAGTTTGAAACACCTTTGAGTGTTGAAAATCTTTTTAGAAGTAAAAGACAAAATCTCCTCTTCCCTCTATATCCCCTTTCCTTAAGCAAGTTTTGCATAAGTAAAACCAATGACTCCATTCACCCAATACAGCAACGTGGTCTACTGTTCTTCCCGTCTCGTAGGAAGATGGGATCCCTAGTTGGAGCCTATGTTGGAGTCACCTTTCTCAAACTAGTTTAAATGTAATTCTTAAAATCAAAGGTTGGCCTTTAAGTTGTCTTTTACTTCGTGACCTTTACCCACTGAAAATCTCAGTAGTCCTGATATGCAAAGTGGCGATGGTCTTTGTACTCCTAAGCCATTTCCATTTAATCGTTAAATGAGTTTTTTCACTTTTATATACCTCGGGATATCGTGTTTCGGAAGTTACAAGTCACACGGTCTCCAAGCCCCAATGTGTGAAGTCACAAAACAACCTTGAAAGGTTACCCAGGTCAGCGCCGAGAGTAAAGTTCCTTAAACCTTAGTAAAGTGTTGTCAGGATTTCGCATCTCGGCGATCGCTCTCCCCAAAAGTCTTACCGTCATAACTCCGATAGGCGAAGTTGCGAGATAGTTTTACAAGTCACCCAGGTTAGTTTCAGGTGTAAGTCGTTTTAAACTGTAGTTAAACAATGTCGGGGTTTCGCGACTCAGCATTCACTCTTCCAAGAAACTATACCTTCATAGCCCCAAGTCCCGAAATCACAATATTAATTAAACACTTAATCTAGATCACGTTTTTGTTTAACTAAATCGTGTCATCGCGATCTCGGGTTTTAGGGGCTCGAAGGATAGGAGTGAAATCTCTTGATACGGAAAACGCCGAAAAGGGTGATTAAAGTTTAAAGAAAACCTAATTAAAGAAGTTAAGCCATATTAATCAGTGCATTAAAACAAATAGTAAAATGCACCGTCTACGGGTTAAATTTAAATTTTTTTGCGCTAACGTGTGTTACGACCGGTCAAAATTTATGCCATTTATTTGAAGTGAGGTGAAGTGATAGGTAAAGATATTGTTTTTGTTGCTAAATATTTCTCTAAAAATGATTTGACCATTATGTTCATAAGGACATCGAGGTTTTAAATGGTCGAGATATAGAGTTCTTTCTCTCATTATTTCAAATTTCATTTATATCTTGTGCAAAGAAGCTTTTCTCACCAGGCTAATTTCTGTATGTATACACATTTTTACTACAGGAGAGCTAAGTCAGAGTCCTCTATCATGGCTCCATGAAAAGCATCCAAGGCGATTGTTGAGAATTCAGGGCAAGGCTCAGATAATGTTTCCGATACTTCACCCCGAAGTATTGATTCTGTCAGAACCTAGTCATACATCTCTGAGGTTCTTCAGTCCGAATTGGTGAACTGTTCAGATGATTCCAGCGATAATGAGAAGGACGATTTGACCACCAAATACAAAATCGTCATTCAAGCAGAGATGCATAAGATAGCGGCCAAGCCACGACTCCTTCCCTACTATGATATAATCCAATGGGCATTAGATCATGTGGATATCCTGACAAGAACTATTATCAGCGAGCAGAAGGTGACCATTGGGACCTTCAGACCAGAGCATTTGCAGGCGATGTACCAATTGTCACCCACACCAAACTTCTCACACAATGTCAAGTTTCTGGAAGGTTTTAAGTGGAAAGAATGCGAGCAATACGACAGAAATTTGTCTGATCTAATCAAGGATTGGGTCTCGCACCCCGCAAAGTTCAGGGCGGACGGTAACGGAGTTAATTCAATCTCTTCCCTGGAACCGCAATTCAAATATATAGCAATGTTGACCTGTAGGTTGTATGGGAAGGAGGACACCACACATGTTTTTCTCCCGTGGGTGCCTCTCATTCATACAATTGTTGAAGGTTGTTCCTTTGACTGGGCCAAATTGTTGTCAGACAGTTTGACTAGTCGGATTACTGAATATCGGATGCAGAGGGCGAATGGAAAGGCCGCTTCATTTTTTATGTCCGCCTACATCATGGATGTTGTCTGTTTCATGACACCTTTCCCTCTAATGAGCTGGAGATAGACTCCATCTGAGGCTGAGCCTATCCATGTCTACCACTCCAAACTTTGGGAAGATAAGGCCACAGAATTTATATACGAAATTTTCAATTGGGTAATGGTACCAATGCATGTCTCCATCTTCGGCAACCCACTGCCCAGAATTTCAGATAGCATCACCACCAACTTGAGCAACGTGTCTGACTGGTACGTAGAGGTGAAATTTTCATACATCAGGGTTTTCGACACCTCTGTTCCCCCCTATGCTCTACCATTATTCATACTGGACAGGCTGGTTTGTTGTGAAATCGCTAGGCAAACTATGATTGGCAGCATAAGCAAGGAGCTTAAAGGATTTTTGAAGAAGGTATGGCCGCCCTTCCCCATTCATTTGAATGCATATTCTTTATTAAATTTTGGACACGCAAAAGTCGAGGCAGTGGCTTTGGAGGATATTAAATTGGTCCACATTGAGTTCAAGAAGCATGACCCACACAGGATCGTGGGTAATCACATGGCGAGTTGTGGCCTTAAAAGGTATGAACATGAGAATTCACCTCATGACGACATCTTCCGAGGGGTGAGATCCTATGCCTAGGTCCTAAGTCAGATTCAAACCCTGTCACCCGAGGAGATGGTTGATTTTTTCAAATTTTAGGAACACCGACGGAGCTGCCTTCCCCCAGTCTTACAGGGTAAGAACTCATCGACTGCAGATGTATAGCAAATGGAAGCCAAGGGATCCAAAGATTCAAGACCTGACCAAGAGGAACACTAGGAAAAGAAGAAGCAAATCGAGGGCCCGAAACAGGAAGATGAGATCTCCAATCCTCCAAGCAAGCCAACCTCGGTTGTTACCCCGGAGAAATCATCCAAGCAGATCGGCAGCCCCATCATTTATGTTACTCCCCTACAGTCCACAAAGGAGATCCCAAATGCAGGATGGATTTTCACCGAAGAACTAATGCCCATAATTGTGGAAGAGTTTCCTCTGAACGAATTTTTCTTCAATAAGAAGAGAAAGGTCGTTGTGAAACACGAACTTTATCGAGAAGTAGGCACGACGGCCAAGAAATTTAAAATCCTTGCTGATGGGAGAGCCATGAAAAAAGAGGAATTTGAAACTCAGATAGCAGGGGCGTTGGGGGCTTTTGCTACAGCCAACCAATATTCTATCGAGTCCCTAAAAGAACAGTTGAAGCGGAAAAACCGCTTGATCAAAACTTTGGAGGATAAGCTGGCTACAGCAAAAGCAGTCGCCAGAGATCAAGTGAACATAGGTATAAATCTAGCTAGGGAAACCTTTCAAAAGGAAATCGAGCAGCTCAAATCCAATCACGAACAGACACAACTCATGGCTCAGACCAGCCAATCACAGATAAGCCAACAAGGAGAATTGATAGGGCAATTGCAGGCCAAATTAAATTTTGCCGAAAGCCAGATGATAGATATCGGGATATTCCAATCCCAAGCCATAGAAATCCGAAAAAGAGTGTCGGCTACTCATTAAGATTTACTTGCTAAAGTGGAAACTATTCAAAACCACTACCAACTCATTGATCAAGTACTTGAAAACATCTCCTTCAGAGAAAAAGAAGTTGGGGCAGCTCGGGTCGTTTTCCAAGAGGCTTTTATAGCCACGACAAAAAAGGAAACGGGCAGTAGTTCCAGGCTTTCCATCCCAGAGCAGACCCGAGGTAACATCTTGTTGAAGGCATGGGAGCATAACATATCAGAAGGCAGACAACGAGCTAAAGAGGTAAGAAACTCTTGTGAAGAAACTTTTGACTTCATAGATGGGAGTTTGTTGGATCTCGATAGTGAAAACAACACTGAGGCATTGGGGCAGATTAATATAGCCAAGCACATACTCAATATCAAGGAGAATGAGGAAAGAGAGTTGGTTGAAATATCACAGATAACTCAGATGGATATAATCCAAGTAGATAAATGGCTAATAAAACCAAGTGTACATTTATGTTCTATCGGCGCCGAAGACCAACAGGTAGAAGGAAAGTTGCCATAATTAGTGAAGGATTATTACACTTTTGAGGCAAATAATCAAACAGAACCTTCCAGGTTGATAGCCCAGTTGGTGGAGAGGTGCGTCACTTGCACCGAGCATGTGAAGGGGCAGGTTTTCAGTATCAAATAATGACAAGTGTCTGCCTGTTATATTTTTAGAAATCGAAGAGAAAATAAAGGAAGGTGTTCCATTTGCCCGAAAGAAGGACAGAGACAAAGAATCGAAACGTTTAATCTCTTTTTTTTTGTAACCCAAAAAACTCCTGGAACGATTGAAATTCCAGCATGTAGAAGTTTGTATAAATATGAAATTAGAAGAAAGAAATAACGCTGTACATTTTTGGTCGATTGTAATAGAGACTCTCTCCTTTTGAAATTTAATACAAAGCAATCTAAAGACTCCTGATTCCGTCAAGACTGTGTTATGAGTTTGTTTCCTCTGTGATTTCATATTTATGTTGACGTCGCTCCCTTCACAACCCATAGGTCGAAAGGTCACGTCAGCTCATAGGATCTTTCTTTCCCTTGCGGCCCGAAGAACTCTTAACCAGCTCTTCTATTTTCCCGATCGGGAAATATGCACCCACAGTAATCTTCGTGCGATCCCCTCTTTGTCCTAGGGAGATCAGAACTCGCGACTTCGCGGATCCAATGGTCGAGCGTAGGTCTCTCGAATCCCTGAGACCCGACAACCTGTCAACGCTGACCTTTTTCTATCGGGGTTTTCTCTATCGCGATTTTGGCACTCGCGATGTTGAACCACTCGTATCCCCGACTCCCAAACCCCGATATGGAGAAACTCCGACGCACGCGCGAGTTCGACCCTTCACGTCACTTCACCTTATCGGCACTTCGAATTTCGCGGTATCACGAATCCTGAGGTAATGGTTTCGGAACTTCTCGTTGTGAAACCCCGATATATTATGCCACCTGTCCACGGATTTACCCTCGTGGCCCCCACACTGTTCCCTTATCCTTTTCGGGATATCGCGTATCGTGATATCGTGATTCCTGATGCAGTATTACGGAGTTTCAACCCATGAAACCCCGATGTGCGAATCCACGCGTAAATCCAACTGTCCTCGTGACTTGGATCTACGGTTTTTCCCCTCCTGAGCTTCGAACCTCTTGGGAAACACTTCCCGTATCTCCCCTACTTCTCCGCGAGATCCCACGGCTCACGGGATATCGCGAATCCTCCTCAGAGAATACCGACCGTCCGTTCCTCCTTGTGATCTCTGAAAAATGAACCAAGTATTCCTCCGTGAAAACTTGTTTGCCTACGCGCAAACTTGCAACGCCTGCTTAAACACTTCACGCACCAACTCCCTGCATTGTCCTTCAACAACTCTGAAGGCCTTATCCTTCCTGAGCTTTCTTATGACTCTGAGCCTTAGAAAAGACTCTTGCGCGCACTCCTTGCGGCAACTTTCAAACACGTCTAAGTGTTTGAATCCTTTCAACTCTGCACACACCTGCAGCAGCAGTCTCTCAACACTCTGCTCAGATTCGCAACTCTGAGACTTCACTTGGCCTACGCACTCCTTGCACGGCTCCTGTGCCCAACTGCACTATTGGGTGAACGAGAAAAAAAGTGACCCTATCTAAGCTTCAGAGACGCAACCCTGAATTCTTGTCGACGCACTCCTTGCGGACACTTCAACTACACTCCTTGCAAAAATTCTTACTCAGATAGAGAAACAATTGAAACGCATTCTTCCATCCTCTCAGACTTCAAATTCAAAGCATGAAATCATATACACAACATATAAAGCAAATGTATAACAAGAAGCAACCATTCATGAGCATATCATTCAGCATCAATACACAGAGAACAACACAAAACCATGGATTTGAATCAATCTCTTCTATTAATCCAAATATATGTACCTGGGTGTTCTTACACAGCTCTCTGCATGCTCTTTTCTCCAATGCTTCAATTCAATCTAATGATACAATACACAATGAGGGTGTCTATATCCCGTTTCCCTCTTGCGCTCTAGAAACTGTCTAATCTAGAATTAAATTCTATCTACCTGCATTAACTACTTTAAATGCCTTCTACCTACTAAGGACGAGAGCAATCCACTCAAGGTTCATTTACATTATACAAGTGCGCTTCATTTAATTTTCACATTTAAGGTTAGCGCAACAACTTCAAGGAAATTTCAAAATTTGTGTTGGCGCTTGTCCAGCTGTCTTTTGCCTCTGCGCTAGCTAGCTTGATGTGGGAGATGCTCCTGCATCATTCTCCCTCGCTTGAAAACTTTCATGGGCTCTTGTCCATGAGCTCACACATGGTCTGTCCATGCTTTAGTATTTCTGCTTCGTTCTCCCAGTTGGCATCTTCAACTGGATGGTATTTCCACTTGACCAGATACTCAAAATATTTCTTTCGCCTGGTCCTTTTACTTACTCTCTTGTCCAGTATGCGCTCCATCTGTGGCTTCTCTGCAACTGGCATCTGCTTTTTCCATTGAATCGTTGGCTGCTCATTTCCAGTCTCTGCTTCTCCATCTTTATATGGGTACAAATCCGAGACATTGAATATCGGAGAAATTCCAATCCCATCGGGTAATTCAATCTCATAAGCATTCGCCCCAAACTTCTTCAAGACCCTACATGGTCTGATTTTCTTCATCTTCAATTTATTGTATGTTCCTCTTGGGAACCTTTCCTTTCTCAAATGTGCCAGAACCAAATCTCCAACCTCGAACTGAAGTTGTCTCTTTCGCTGATCGGCTCTGCGCTTATATTCGTGACTTGAATCCAACAGTCGCTGCTTCACCTGGCTGTGAAGTTCTTTCATCGCCTCTGTGAAATCTTCTGCACTAGCGCTCCTAGTCGCAGTCTATTCTGAATCCCTCAATTTAGAAATTCATCTCGGTTGTATTCCATAGACAACCTGAAATGGACTTTGCCCTGTGCTCCTGTTGATTGAATCGTTATAAGCAAATTCTATCTGTGGTAATATGTTGTCCCACTGGCTATGGTGCTCTGTCACCAAGCTTCTCAGCAAGTCTCCCAGACTTCTGTTCACTACTTCTGTCTGTCCATCCGTCTGAGGATGATAAGCTGAACTAAAAAGCAAGTTTGTTCCCAGCTTCTTCCATAAGGTCCTCCAAAAATGCCCTATGAATTTAGTATCTCTGTCCGAAACTATACTCCTTGGCAACCCATGAAGTCGAATGACCTCTTTGAAAAACAAGTTCGCAATGTGTGTTGCGTCACTGGTTTTCTGACATGGAATGAAGTGTGCCATCTTGGAAAATCTATCCACTACCACAAGGATTGAATCAACACCTCTTTTTGTTCTTGGCAACCCCAATACAAAATCCATGTTAATCGCTTCCCACGGCCTCTCTGGTATGGGCAATGGTTGATAGAATCCTGAATTCTGTCTTCTTCCCTTCGAATGCTGGCAAATATTGCATCTGTCCACAAACCTCTTGACATCTGCTCACATTCCCAGCCAAAAATATGACTCACTCAGCTTTGCGAACGTCTTGTCATGACCAAAGTGTCCTGTCAATCCTCCACTGTGTTTTTCCTTCAGCAGATTCTCCCTCATGGAGCATTTCGGAATGCACAGTTGATTGTCCTTGAACAGCAATCCTTCCTGGATCATGTATTCGGCCCATTGGCTTCTATCTCTGAGAAATGGATTCTCAGCTGCTTTATACGCTTCTCCAAAATCCTGATCACCTGCGTACATGTCCCTGAGATCATCAAAACCCAACTTTTTGACTCGGAACTCCTGCAACAACAAACACTTCCTGCTCAAAGCATCAGCAACTTTGTTAGCAGTACCAGAAATATGTTTTATCACAAATGTGAAATTCTGCATATACTCAACCCATTTGACATGTTTTTGATTCAACTTTTATTGTTGAGTCACAAACTTCAATGCATGATTGTCACTGTACAATACAAACTCTTTCAGGATCAAGTAATGCCTCCATTTCTTCAATGCCTGTATGATAGCATAAAATTCCTTATCATACGTGGATTATTTCACCTTCGCTTCATTCAGCTTCTCGCTGAAGTATGCTATCGGCCTGTCTTCCTGACTTAAGACTGCCCCGATTGCGAATCCGTTGGCATCACACTTCACCTAAAATGTCTTTTGGAAATCCGGCAACACCAAGACTGGTTGTTCTGTAATCTTCCTCTTCAACAGATTAAAACTCTTCTCAACCTCTGTTGTCCAGTGAAAAGATTTATGTCTTTTCTTCACTGTATCCATCATCGCTGCACTAATTCCACCGAAATTCTTGATGAACTTTCGGTAGAAACTAGCCAATCCGTGAAAACTTCTCACCTCAAAGATATTCTTCGGTGATGGCCAATTCTTGATCACCTCCACCTTATCTGGATCCATCCTCAACTCATCTGCAGAAATAACAAATCCCAAATAAATGAGCTCTGTCTTCATGAATGAGGACTTCTTCATGTTTATCAACAGCTTCTCCTGCTGTAGTTTATGCATTACTGTAGCCAAATGCTTCAGATGCTCTGCCACTGTCCTACTGTAAATCAGTATGTCATCTAAATACACAATGACAAATTTCCCGATGAACTCCCTCAGGACTTCGTTCATCAACCTCATGAAGGTACTCGGCGCATTTGTTAAGCCAAATGGCATAACAAGCCATTCATACAATCCTTCGTTTGTTTTGAATGTTGTCTTCCATTCATCACCCTCTCTCATGCAAATCTGGTGATATCCTCTTTTCAAATCAATCTTTGAAAAGTATTTTTCTCCACTTAAGCAATCCAACAGATCATCCATCCTTGGCAATGGAAATCTGTACCTGATGGTTATCTTGTTTATCGCTCTCGAGTCAGTACACATCCTCCAGCCTTCGTTTTTCTTTGGACTGAGTACAGTTGGAACAACACATGCACTCAAGCTTTCCCTGACCAAACCTTTGTCCAACAAATCCTGGACTTGCCTTTTAACCTATTCATTCTCTTGCGGTGTCAATCTATACGCGGCTTTATTTGGCAAACTGGCTCCTAGTATGAGATCAATATGATGACTCACACTCCTGATTGGTGGCAACGAACGAGGTAATTCGTCCACTACTATATCAGCGAACTCTTCCAGCAGTTCCTGAATTTCTTCTGGTAAATCATCCACTCTTGTGCTAGTCAAAACAATCTTCAGCTTCCTGACCACAATGAATTGTGGATATTCCTTCTTCTTAACCTCTGTAAGAAGTTCCTTCCCACTCATGAGAAGTACAGTGTTGCTTACTTCCGGTTTCACTTCCTTATCCTTGATTGGAAGCAACATGTGTGTCCTCCCATTCTTCTCCAGGGTGTATGTGTTCATTCGCCCATAATGAATCACATTCCTGTCATATTGCCATGGTCTACCCAGTAATAGATGACAAACATCCATAGGAATAACATCACATAACATCTTATCATTATATCCTCCTATCTTGAATTCAACTAAACATTGTTTAGTGACAGTTACCTGGTGTCCTTTTTGTAGCCACGAAATTATATATGGGCTTGGATGATCAATCCTCTCCAACTCCAGTTTCTCCACCATCTTGGTTGAAATGAGATTACCCGTGCTACCACTATCCACAATGACCTTGCATACCCTGTCCTTGGTTTTGCAAGCAGTTCTAAAAAGTCTGGTCCTTTGGATTGAACTCTCCACCTCCTTCTCTGGTGTCAAAAGGACTTTTCGCATCATCAGCGATCTTCCGCCTTCAGCATCTTCTGCCTCAACATCCCGCCTCTGTGCCTCGGCGATGTGACTTTCTCCAATCTCTTTCTTTTTATCTGGACACTTGTATGACTTGTGCCCATTCTTTCCACACGTGAAGCATGTAATGACTCCACCTCTTCCTCTTCCTCTTCCTCTACCTCTAGTACGAGGAAAAGTATTGTTATCAGCATATTCTCCTCTCTGCTCAGTATGTTATCCTCTCTGTTCAACATATTTCCCACGCTGTGAACTTCCACCTCTCTCAGTTCAAGTCTGAGGTTTCTTCTAGTCTTCCTTGGGCTTTTGATTTCTGTCCTGGGCAACCGACTTGCCTCTTGGCTGACTTCTGCCTCAGCCTCTCTGACCCTGCTTTCGGCTCAGCTTCTCTTCTGCTTTCAGAGCCATCTAATAAGCATCTTCCACCGTTCGGATGGTTACCATGCTCATCTCATCTTGGATGTCATATCTCAGGCCATTCATGTATCTGGCAACCTTCTCATCATCGCTCTCCCGATGACCTGCTCTGATGTTCAGCCTGTATAATTCCTTGGTGTATTATTTCACTGTCATCAGCTTCTGTCTCAGGTTCTGCATCCTCCTGAACAGAGTAATTTGATAGTCCCTGGGGATGAATTTTGCCTTCAGCTTTGCAATCATTCTATCCCAGCTTTTGATCCTTTGCTTGCCCTTGCAGCGTCTATCAGCTTGTAGTTCATCCCACCATAATGTTGCATGTCTTTTCAATCTCATGACAGCATGCTTGACTTTCTTGTCTTCTTCGACATCTTCGTAGTCGAAGTACGTGTCTAGAGCTCTAATCCAGTCTAGAATCTCCTCTGCATCCAAGTTTCCCTCATAAACTAGAATGTCCATCTTTTCTCTTGCACCCATTCTTGCAATAGCTCTGATCAAACGTTCGTTTGATGCATCTTTAGCTGCAACTTCTTCTTCTCGTTCAGCCTCAATCTCACTTTCGGAATCACTGAGATCCCCCGCACTGACTGTGCGTCTTTGCGTTGTCTCCATGTCTTCGAGTCTTTCTTGTACATATCGTATTTCTCTCTCCATAACTGGATCAGTCATCTGCCTGCCTCTTCTTCTCGGCATTTCCCTATCCTCTGGATCGGGTGATTGCATGTCTCTTCTCCTCGGCGGCATGATGGATTTTCTTCTTCTCTGCTACAGAAAGCAAAGAACCTTTTTGTGGCTCTGATACCACTTGATGGCAACACTGCTCCCTTCACAACCCGCAGGTCGAAAGGTCACGTCAGCTCATAGGATCTTTCTTTCCCTTGCGGCCCGAAGAACTCTCAACTAGCTCTTCAATTTTCCCGATCGGGAAATCTGCACCCACAGCAATCTTCGTACGATCCCCTCTTTGTACTAGGGATATCGGAACTTGCGACTTCGCGGATCCAATGGTTGAGCGTAGGTCTCTTGAATCCCCGAGACCCGACAACCCGTCAACGCTGACCTTTTTCTATCGGGGTTTTCTCTATCACGATTTTGGCACTCGCGATGTTGAACCACTCGTATCCCCGACTCCCGAACCCCGATATGGCGAAACTCCAACACACGTGCGAGTTCGACCCTTCACGTCACTTCACCTTATCGACACTTTGGATTTCGCGGTATCGCGAATCCTGAGGTAATGGTTTCGAAACTTCTCGCTGCGAAACCCTGATATATTATGCCACCTGTCCACGGATTGACCCTTGTGGCCCCCACACTATTCCCTTAGCCTTTTTGGGATATCACGTATCGTGATATCGCGATTCCTGATGCAGTATTACGGAGTTTCAACCCACGAAACCCCGATGTGCGAATCCACACGTAAATCCAACGGTCCTCATGACTTGGATCTACGGTTCTGCCCCTCCTGAGCTTCAAACCTCTTGGAAAACACTTCCCGTATCTCCCTTGCTTCTCCGCGAGATCCCACAGCTCACGGGATATTGTGAATCCTCCTCAGAGAATATCGACCGTCCGTTCCTCGTTGTGATATCTGAAAAATGAACCAAGTATTCCTCTGTGAAAACTTGTTCACCTGCGCGCAAACTTGCAACGCCTGCTTAAACACTTCACGCACCAACTCCCTGCATTGTCCTTCAACAACTCTGAAGGCCTTATCCTTCCTGAGCTTTCTTATGACTCTGAGCCTTAGAAAAGACTCTTGTGCGCACTCCTTATGGAAACTTTCAAACATGTCTAAGTGTTTGAATCCTTTCAACTCTACGCACACCTGCAGCAGCAGTCTCTCAACACTCTGCTCAGATTCGCAACTCTGAGACTTCACTTGGCCTGCGCACTCCTTGCACGGCTCTTGTGCCCAACTGCACTATTGGGTGAACGAGAAAAAAAGTGACCCTATCTGAGCTTCAGAGACGCAACCCTGAATTCTTGTCGACGCACTCCTTGCTGACACTTCAACTGCACTCCTTGCAGGAATTCTTACTCAGATAGAGAAACAATTGAAACTATTTCTTCCATCCTCTCAGACTTCAAATTCAAAGCATGAAATCATATACACAACATATAAAGCAAATGTATAACAGGAAGCAACCATTCATGAGCATATCATTCAGCATCAATACACAGAGAACAACACAAAACCATGGATTTGAATCAATCTCTTCTATTAATCCAAATATCTATACATGGGTGTTCTTACACAGCTCTCTGCATGCTCTTTTCTCCAATGCTTCAATTCAATCTAATGATACAATACACAATGAGGGTGTCTATATCATGTTTCCCTCTTGCGCTCTAGAAACTGTCTAATCTAGAATTAAATTCTATCTACCTGCATTAACTACTTTAAATGCCTTCTACCTACTAAGGACAAGAGAAATCCACTCAATGTCTGTTTACATTATACAAGTGCGCTTCATTTAATTTTCGCATTTAAGGTTAGCGCAACAACTTCAAGGAAATTTCAAAATTTGTGCTGGCGCTTGTCCAACTGTCTTTCGCCTCCGCGCTGGCTCGCTTGATGTGGGAGATGCTCCTGCATCACATATTCAATTTCATTTCGCATATATATCTAATGAATGTTGTTACTGAAATTTAGTAAAACCTCTATTGTGGTGATCGATTTTTAGTCATCTATATCGTTTACATTTTTTCCTCTGTATCGGCTATTAGCAGGTACAAGACCCGTGAACTCTTTAGATCTTCATATTTTATGCTTCGTCAGATTTCTTCTTGTCTTTTTCTTCTTCTTTTTACAGGGTGAGATTCTCCCTTGATAGGAGCCTCGCATTATAGACAGCTTAATGTTTTTCTCACATTTCACACACCATTTATTTAAAAGATAACTCAGTTATGGGAAAAGGCCTTTGGTTTTCACTTTATCTCCAAATATCGGATTCAAAGTTCTCTTTTATACGATCAAATTGATACAGCATCAAAAACCTCGAACTCTCCTTTAATTTTCTTGTTCCTCTATGACTGTCCCCGTTCCAAGACAACCTAATATTGAACCCGGCTTGTCGGACCAAACCCATATCACTTTGAACCTTTTCAATACCATACTTAAAACGGCCACCACCCAAGTAGAACTTGAACGTTCATGGGCCGCGATTGAATGGGATATAAGCATCCAGGAACAGTTGGAAGCGAGACAGCGACAACCTGGAAATCACCCTTAGCTTCCTTTCCCGAAGGTTGATTCTTCCCCCCTTTTTATCCTTTATTCACTTTCGGATGCCTAGACACTGTACTCTCTAATCCTTAAGTACAAACTCTGGAACAACATCTTTCTGGCACCGTTGCCTGGGACAAAGTTACGAAACCTTTTCCCTGGGAAGAACGACATTTTTGCAAGTTTCGCCCTTTGATAGTGAACAAAGAGTGAACACCTTCTAAAGGATTTTATTATATTTCACTTGGCGACTCCACATTTAAATAAGCTGGCATCCAGTCGAAGGAATACCAGAAAAAACCTGGACGGTAAACAGACCACACACGTTTCCGATCCCGAAAAAATACTGAAAACTAGAGGTTCCCTTAAGCCAACCACTGCAGTGTACCATCTTAAGTACCCACAACCCAATACCAAGAATTTCATTGAACCTTCAACTTCGCACAATCCCCTCCTTGAAACCATCAATCCAACTTTTACTCTCTCTTAGGTTAAAAGTGAAATCCATCCGACAACCTTTGGCGTACACAAAGGTAAAAACCTCGCAATGAATTTATCAGAGATCGATATCCCGCCGACTCTTTAGTTAGATTTCATGACCCCGCCAAGTCTCGAAGAGTATACCATATACTCGTATTCCACACACGCGGGTTCTCCTGATTACATCTCTTGCAAATCCTAGGAGCCAAGTCCTCGCATCTCTTTTCACCCGTCTTCACTTTTCTCGTCTCTCGAAGAAGCTAGAAATTCTCTTTTAGTCTTCCATAACCCTCTATATAACACACCTTTTCCCTATTCTGTAGTACCGATGGCGGCCGTCAGAGGAGGATATGGAGTGTCTCCAGGAGGAGGAGCGGGCGGCCAAGCGCCTCCCCCGCCTCCCAGGGTTTTCGCTAAAGTAGCTACGAGACATGTGCCTTTGGTCCTGCCCGTCCCTCTCCACGACCTGCTTGAAAATTACATAAAAAACTTACCTAAATTTACAAGGGAAGGGGACTTGACCACAACCGAACATATAAACTTCTTTGATCTGTTCGCCGATATCCTAGGCCTCGAACACGAAGACGTATATTCGAGGTTGTTTGTTTAGACTTTCAAAGGACAGGTACGAACTTGGTTTCGAAGTCTACCCACGGGATCTATATTATCCTATGATGCCCTATAAGACTCCTTTCTTAGACAATGGGGCGAAAGGAAAGACCATTTGTATTATTTGACAGAGTTTGGCTCTTTAAAGAAAAATACTTCGGAAACTGTTATGGAATTCATTCAAATATTTAACAAATTATATAATAAGATCCCGGTCGAAGTTAATCCATCCCAACCTGCAGCCAAGGTAACCTTTGCGGGAGCCTTCAAACCCGATTTCGCACTTCTTTTGAGAGAAAGGAGGGGGGCTACCCTAACCCAAATGCAAGATGATGTTGTATAAATCGAATCTAATATGATGGCTTCTGACAAGTTGAAAACCAAGGTAGAAATGGGAAACCGAGAAAACAATCATTTTGGGGAACAAGCAGGACCCTCAGGGTCCAATAGATCCACAGACGGCAAAATGGATGGTATGGCTAGGATAAATAAGGAGTTATCGAATAAGATTTCTAGAATGGAGCTAGATAAGTCCAAGGCCGATCCTTTCGTTAAGAGGGAATTCATAAGAAACCCCGATCCTCAAATTCAACAAAGGCAGATTAAAAATAAAGACCAGAAAATTCAAACCCCTTTAAAAAATGAAAATTTATAGGAGGAAATGACCTGCAAGATTTCGAAGATTTGGATGAAGATATGACAAATTTGGGTGACAACTATACACAACCTTACTTAACTAAAGAATATTACGAGAAGTCCTTGAACACTCAACAATCGTCAAATAAATATGAGGACATAAACAACACCAATGTTTATGTCTATCAAGAAGTAACTGATTCTATAATGGTTGAGGTTCAACTGAGGTATAACCTGAGGTCTAAAAACAAACCTGCGTTGACTCCTCAACCCAAGAAAATTCTCCCTAGAGGTGAATTATACAAGCCCGCCCCAAAAGAGACCGAGACACCTAATAGCAAAATGAAAGGGGCAGACTCGCTAGATCCCAAAGTAAAGGAGGTTGAGACCCAAACAAAGGAAACCAAGACAGCTGAAGCACATATACCGGTAGATAAACTCACGGGTGATAAATCAGCACAAACAAATAAATTAGAAAAAAATGAGTCTGGGGTTTCAACCAAAGAAACGGACAAAGGTAGTGGAGGGTTCAGCCTCAAAAATGAGATAAATAAGATAAAAATACCAATCCCTCTGGTGGAATTAGCGAAGAATCCTGTATATCGAAAGCAGATGACCAAAGCGATAGGTTTTTCGGAGCTAGAAAGTCACTCTGACGTGATAAACTTGGAAGATGATAAGCCCAATATCACTTTTGGTCCATATTTCGAGGGTGCCAGAGTCACCGTCGCTCCTTTCTATATCACCTTGAATGTGCATGATCGACTTCTACATAACTGCATGCTAGACTCTGGGGCCTCACATAATGTGATGCCCAAAACTATTATGGATAGACTAGGCCTTGAGATCACCAAGCCTTATGGGGATCTCTACTCTTTCGATTCAAGAAGAGTTAAGTGCCTGGGTATGATAAAAGATTTAGTAGTCACTCTTGCACAAGTCCCAGTGAAAAGCATCTTGATGGATGTAGTTATTGCTAATATACCCCCGAAGTATGGCTTACTATTATCTAGGTCGTGGAGAGCCAAACTTGGTGGGTCTCTTCAACTAGACATGACATACGCCACGATTCCTGTGTTTGGTGGACAACTTACTCGGTTATACAGGGAAACAAGGCTAGCCTACACAGTCAGCGACCCTCAGAATCCTAACAATTATCCTATTTATATTGCCGATCAAGATCTAGGAAATTGTATTATGTCTTTTGATGATGATGTAAATAGTTGTGCAGAAGAGAACGACTTAGAAAATAATGAATCAGGAAAGACATATGAAAATATACATAGCACTGGGATTTGGAAAATGTTTTTCGATGGTGCCCTGTCATGTGAAGGGGCAGGTGCAGGAGTACTTTTTGTGGCACCTAAAAACGATTTTGTTATCCCTTTCTCTTAAAGGCTTCAGTGGGATATAGACTACACAAATAACATATGTGAGTATGAAGCCTTAGTCTTAGGGTTGGAAGCTTCGAGGAAGTTGAACATAAAGAACCTGGAAGTTTACGGAGATGTAGAGTTGATAGTGAAACAAATAAATTGGCAATACCAGGCCAAACACCCAAGATTGAGATCTTACAGAAATTGTGCCTGGGATCTTATGGAAAATTTCTTTTCATCAGTAAAGGTTCATTTCATCCCACGGGCCAAAAACTAGCAAGCCGATTCACTGGCCAAAGCGGCTTCAACTTTCGTACCCCCCACCGCTTTCAAATTAAAGTACCACAAAGAGGTAAGGCACAGACCATCCATACCAAACAACGTACAACACTGGCAAGTTTTCGAGGATGACGAACAGATCAGAAAGTTCCTAGAAATGGTAGGTGATTTCTCCGAAACCCACATTGACCAGGAAGACCAAAATGATCATACCTAGATTATGCAAGAGGGAGAGGAGTCTCAAGAGTTCTGAGAAAAAATTGCTAACCATCGCATGTTAGTTTTAAAGAACAATCAGATTCCAAAGGGACTAATCCCCCTGGAGAGACAGTTTGATCAGAATGATATGCCCTTAAAATCCACTCTGCAACCCCAACCAGAAGAGGTTGAAGACTGCGACATAGGGACAAAAGAGGAGCCTAGGATGGTTAAAATATCAAAGTACCTTCCTCCTGAGGTAAAGAGCAAGTATAAAGAATTACTCGGGCGATATAAAGACATTTTCACTTGGTGTTATGAAGAACTAAGAACCTACGACACCACTGTGATCAAACACAAGATACCCCTGAAGCCTGGTGTCAAACCCTTTAGACAAAAACTTAGACAAATCAACCCTATATTATTTCCCTTGGTCGAAAGGGAGGTTAAAAAGCTCTTGGACGCAAAAATAATAGTACCACTGAGATACTTTGATTAGGTAGCAAACCTGGTCCCGGTTAGAAAGAAGAGAGGGAAGATTAGACTGTGTGTTTATTTTATAAACCTAAATAAGTCCTCCCTCAAAGACAACTACCCTCTACCCAAAATGGATCACGTATTAGAAAAGGTAGTTGGGGCAAATAGAATGTCGATGATCGACGGGTTCTCCGGGTACAATCAAATTGCCGTAAATGAACATGATAAAGAAAAAATAGCCTTCACTACCCCTTGGGGTACATTCATGTATGATAAGATGCCTTTTGGTCTAATGAATGCAAGTGCCACCTAACAACATGCTATGGATATCGCTTTCATCGACGAAAGAGACAAGTTCATGGTTATCTATCATGATGACCTAACCGTTTTTTCTAAATCTGACGAAGATCATTTGATACATCTCAAGCAGACATTTGAAAAATGTCATAGGTTTGGTTTGTCTTTAAACCCCAAAAAGTCTCACTTTGCCATGCAAGAAGGTAAACTCTTGGGCCATATTGTGTCTCGAGACAGAATTAAAATTGATCCTAGCAGGGTTGAAGCTATAGACACTATAAATATTCCTAGAAATGTAAAAGACATTCAGTCATTCTTAGGAAAAATAAGTTTTTTGAGGAGATTTATCCCAAACTTTGTTGAAATTGTGAAATTGATCACAGATATGCTAAAAAAGAACAGCGAAGTGAAATGGACAACAGAGGCCAAAGCATCATTTGCACGCATCAAGAAGGTTATAAGCGAGGCACCTATACTGGAAAGCCCTGATTATCTAAAGGATTTTCTTATTTTCTCGTTCGCCTCCGAACATATACTTGCCACGGTACTCCTCCAGAAAAATGAAGAAGGTTTCGAGCAACCGATAGCCTTTTTCAGTAAAAGCCTCAAAGACGCTGAACTCAAATATGATATAATGGAAAAACAAGTGTACGCAGTGGTGATGGCATTAAAGGCTTTCAGAACTTACGTGTTTCATTCCAAGTTAATCGCGTACGTACCCACCAACTCCGTAAAAGATATTTTGGTTCAGTCCGACAGTGATGGAAAAAGGGGACGGTGGCTCGCTAAAATTCAAGAATTTGATCTGGAGATAAAACCGACGAGACTAATAAAGGGACAACATTTGGCTAAACTCTTAGCTGAATCAAATTTCAGAGCCCTCGGTATAAATGAACTACAGGGATGTGAAGAGGATGTGGACATGAACGAGCTCGATGACAAACAAGTTCAACCAGAATCAAAGAGAAGTTTGCCTCATCTGATTGGTACAAAAACATAGTGTCCTACTTGCTAACCTTGAAATGCCCGAGTGATTTATCCCCATCCAAAGCCAAGACGCTAAAACTGCATGCAGTCAAGTACTGTATATCTGAAAGTCAATTGTATTGGAAGGACCCACTTGGCTTCCTATTGGTTTGTTTGGTTGAATCAGAAACAGAGAAGGTCATAAGCGAATTTCACGAAGGAGTGTGTGGGGTACATCACACTTGGAGGGCGACATCTTATAAAATCCTGAGGGCAAGGTATTATTGGCCAAAACTTTTCTTAGACGTCAATGCCAAAGTCAGAACCTTCAACCCTTGCCAATTGTTCGTAGGCAAACATAAACTCCCAGCGCTACCGTTGCTTCCGGTCAAGACGGAAGCCCCTTTTTAGCAATGGGGACTAGATTTTATAGGCGAAATTAACCCCCATTCTAGCGCTCAACACAAATGGATCCTGACTGCCACAGATTACTTCACTAAATGGGTGGAGGCTATTCCAACCAGAAGGGCAACTGATTCGGTTGTAGTAGATTTCCTAGAAGACAACATTTTGTCTAGATTCGGCTGCCCCCGAAAGATAGTCACAGATAACGCCTAGGCTTTTAAATCTATGGCTATGATCAGTTTTTGCCAAAAATACAATATCGTGCTCGGTCATTCCACGGCATATTACGCCCAAGGAAATGGACTAGACGAGTCTTCAAACAAGAGTATGATCAATGTAATTAAGAAAGTGTTGAACGAGAAAAAAAAATCTTGGCACATGCATTTGAAATACGCTCTATGGGCGAATCGGATAGGCACGAAAAAATATATTGGCACTTCTCCTTTCCAAATGGTGTACAGGACCGACGTGGTATTACCCATAAATCTAGCGCTTCCCATAATGAAACTTTGGCAAGATGAGAAAGAAGAACCAAACCATGTCACAAGAAGGATAAACCAGCTGATTGAAGTACAACAGCACAGGGTCGAGGTGGACGAAAGGTTGCAGAAGTATCAATATGACATGAAAACATTATTCGATCATAAGGCCAAAGATAGAGAGTTTCTCCCCGGTGATTTGGTCTTGAAATGGGATGCTAGGAAGGAAGACTCAGAAAAATACGGTAAATTCGATCATATCTGGTACGGACCATTCAAAGTCGCAGCTCCCGAAGGAAAAAAATCATTTCTATTAGAAAATCTGGATGGTAAAATTTTCAACACCCCTGTCAACGGGTGTTATTTAAAACACTATATGCAATAATTGGTTCCCAACAAATTTCCATTGTATATATTGGTTTGTGTTTTCTTTCTATTTCATAATTTCTCTTTGGTAAGTTTACTTTCACCTCTAATTAATTAGGTCAATAATTTTTGTAGAAGTAGAGATATGAAATTTTCAATACATTCAGCTCTTTTAAAAAGCACTCTTCGTGTTTATAGGATTCTGGCTTGCAGCCCACACGAGCGAAATGAGCAAACAGAAAGTCATATATCGGAGACTAAATTCACTGAAAACAGGTGATAGAAAAAAAAAATCGTTATTTTAAAAGAAAACAAAATGGTAAGGCAAAGGTACGAATTCCTGAGAGTTTTTCTTTTCTTTTAACGAAGGTCTCTAAAGCGCCGTGACGGTCTCATAATTACGATGTTTTCGCTTGACTGGTTATCAAAAGAACGACTCCTTACTCTGGGTCCTAAGAGTTTCACCTAGATAAAGATAGGAGGTAATTAAGATAAGCAGAGAAGTAAAGCGCCTCTGGAAAAGGGTCCCAAAGTCGGTTTTAATCCATGATCCCTGTGTTTCGAATCCCAAATCTCTCTTCGTCACCTTTTTTCTAGCCGCAGACTTACCTTCTTAAAAAAAAATCAAAGCATCTTTTCAGATTCCATACATAGGGAAAAGAGATTACGTTTTATCTTTGGAAGTTGTAAAGTAGATTTTAGAAAGTAAGCCAGTCTTCACAACTCCTCAGTCTCTTACTAAACAAAGTTATGCATAGGTTGATCCTGACTCTTCTAGGTTTTTTAACAGTTTCGAAGGATTGAGGCTTGCTCGAAGGAAGGCCCCTGGAAGTAATCTTTGCCTTTTTCCCTGTGGACTAAGGTGTTTTGAAAGTTAAGGGAAGGTTGGTACCGAGTAATCAAAGCAAGTTGACAGACCTCCACTGCAAATATTACACAGATATCATCCCTCATACAAACTGATTTCCCCCACTTCGTGTTCTAAAAAGTAAATTACAAGACATATGGTGAAAGGAAATTCATATTTGATTGCCCCCATCTAGTCCAAAGAGATGATGAAAGGAAATTCAGAAATGATTGCCCTCGTCTCATCATTTAAATGCATAAATATATTTCGAAGTGGTGAAAGGAAATTCAATAAAAAGGGCCAGATAAATTCACCGGGGTACTGAACAGGCTCGCTGGTAGTGAAGCAATATCTGAGATATCTGTAAGGCTGTTATACATGAATCTCACTCTACTCTGGTAATCAACTTTCTCGAAACCAGGTCTGCATCATAAGTTCAGACAGGGCTCCTCGATTAAAAACATGTAATAAACTTCGTTTGATGCAAGCCAAAAGCCACAAGATCCGTTGGATTTCCTAGGACTGTTTTGATTGTCTTAATGTAGACCTGAATTCGGTAACGAGAAAGAGAAATCCATGAAAGGGGTTGCAGCTGAGTTTGAAACGCATTTGAGTGTTGAAAATATTTTCAGAAGTAAAAGACGAAATCTCTTCTTCCCTCTGTATCCCCTTTCCTTAAGCAAGTTTCGCAGAAGTAAAACCAATGACTCCATTTACCCAATACAGGCACGTGGTCTACTGTTCTTCCAGTCTCGTAGGAAGACGGGATCCCTAGTTGGAGACTATGTTGGAGCCACCTTTCTCAAACTGGTTTAAATGTAATTCTTAAAATCAAAGGTTGGCCTTTAAGTTGTCTTTTACTTTGTGACCTTTACCCACTAAAAATCTCAGTAGTCCTGATATCCGAAGTGGCGATGGCCATCGTACTCCTAAGCCATTGCCATTTAACCGTTAAATGAGCTTTGTCACTTTTATATACCTCGGGATATCGCGTTTCGGGAGTTACAAGTCACACAGTTTCCAAGCCCTGACGCGCGAAGTCGCGAAACAACCTTGAAAGCTTACCCAGGTTAGAGCCGAGAGTAAAGTTCCTTAAACCTTAGTAAAGTGTTGTCGGGAATTCGCGTCTCGGTGATCGCTCTCCCAAAAATTCTTACCGCATAACTACGATAGGCGAAGTTGCGAGATAGTTTTACAAGTCACGCGGGTTAGTGTCAGGGGTAAGTCATTTTAAACCATAGTTAAACAATGTCGGGGTTTCATGACTCGACATTCACTCTTCCAAGAAACTATACCTTCGTAGCCCCGAGTCGCGAAATCACGATACTAATTAAGCATTGACTAATTAAACACTTAATCTAGATCATGTTTTTGTTTAACTAGATCGCGTCATCGCGATCTCGGGTTTTAGGGGCTCGAAGGATAGGAGTGAAATCTCCTGATACGGTGAATGCCGAAAAGGGTGATTAAAGTTTAAAGAAAAACTAATTAAACAAGCTAAGCCAGATTAATCAGTGCATTAATACAAATAGTAACACACATCGTCTATGGGTTAAATTTAAATGTTTTTTGCGCTAACGTGTGTTACGACCCATCAAAATTTATGGCATTTATTTGAAGTGAGGTGAAGTGATAGGTAAAGATATTGTTTTTATTGTTAAATCTTTCTCTAAAAATGATTTGACCGTTCTGTTCATAAGAACGTCGAGGTTTTAAATGGTCGAGATATAGAGTTCTTTCTCTCATTATTTCAAATTTCATTTCTATCTTGCGCAAAGAAGCTTTTCTCACCAGGATAATTTCTGTATGTATACACATTTTTACTATAGGAGAGCTAAGTCAGAGTCCTCTATCATGGCTCCACAAAAAGCATCCAAGGTGATTGCTGAGAATTTAGGGCAAGGCTCAGATAATGTTTCTGATACTTCACCCCGAAGTATTGATTCTGTCAGAACCTAGTCATACATCTCTGAGGTTCTTCAGTCCGAATTGGTGAACTGTTTAGATGATTCCAGAGATAATGAGAAGGACGATTTGGCCACCAAATACAAAATCATTGTTCAAGAAGAGATGCATAAGATAGCGGCCAAGCCACGACTCCTTCCCTACTATGATATGATCCATGGGCATTAGATCATGTGGATATCCCGACCAGAACTATTATCAGTGAGCCGAAGGTGACCATTGGGACCTTCAAACCAGAGCATTTGCAGGAAATGTACCAATTATCACCCACACCAAACTTCTCACACAATGTCGAGTTTCTGGAAGGTTTTAAGAGGAAAGAATGCGAGCAATATGGCAGAAATTTGTTTGATCTGTTCAAGGATTAGGTCTCAAACCCCGCAAAGTTCAGGGCAGACGGTAACGGATTTTATTCAATATCTTCGTTGGAACCGCAATTCAAATATATAGCAATGATGACCTATAGGTTGTATGGGAAGGAGGACACCACACATTTTTTCTCCCGTGGGTGCCTCTCATTCATACAGTCACTGAAGGTTGTTCCTTCGACTGGGCCAAATTGTTGTTAGACAGTTTGACCAGTCGGATTATTGAATATCGGATGCAGAGGGCGAATGGAAAGGCCACTTCATTTTTTATGTCTGCCTACATCATGGATGTTGTATGTTTCATGACGCCTTTCCCTCTAATGAGCTGGAGTTGGACTCCATCTAAGGCTAAGCCTATCCATGTCTACCACTCCAAACTTTGGGAAGATAAGGCCACATAATTTATATACGAAATTTTCAATTGGGTAATGGTACCAATGCATGTCTCCATCTTCGGCAACCCACCGCCCAGGATTTCAGATAGCATTGCCACCAACTTGAGCAACGTGGTCGACTGGTACGTAGAGGCGAAATTTTTAGACATCAGGGTTTTCGGCACCTTTGTTCCCCCCTATGCTCTACCATTATTCATACTGGACAGGTTGGTTTGTCGCGAAATCACTAGGCAAATTGTGATTGGCGGCATAAGCAAGGAGCTTAAAGGATTTTTGAAGAAGGTATGTCCGCCCTTCCCCATTCATTTGAATGCATATTCTTTATTAGATTTCAGACACGCAAAATACGAGGCAGTGGCTTTGGAGGATATTAAATTGGTCCACATTGAGTTCAAGAAGCACGACCCACACAGGATCGTGGGTAATCACATGGCGAGTTATGGCCTTAAAAGTTATGAACATGAGCATTTTCCTCATGATGACATCTTCTAAGGGGCGAGATCCTATGCCGATGTCCTAAGTCGGATTCAAACCCTATCGCCCGAAGAGATGGTTGATTTTTTCAAATTTCAAGAACACCGGTGGAGCTGCCTTCCCCCGGTCTTACAAGGTAAGAACTCGCCGACTGCAGATGTACAGCAAACGAAAGCCAAGGGCTCCAAAGATTCAGGACCTGACCAAGAGGAACACCAAGAAAAGAAGAAGAAAATCGGGGGCCTGAAACAGGAAGCCAAGATCTCCAACCCTCCAAGAAAACCAGCCTCGGTTGTTACCCCGGGGAAATCATCCAAGCAGATCGGCAGCCCCATCATTTCTATTACTCCCCTACAGTCCACAAAGGGTATCCCGGACGCAGGATGGATTTTCAGCGAAGAACTAATGCCCATAACTATGGAAGAGTTGCCTCCGAATGAATTTTTCTTCGATAAGAAGAGAAAGGCCGTTGTGAAACAATAACTTTATCAAGAAGCAGGCACGACAGCCAAAAAAATTTAAATCCTTCCTGATGGGAGAGCCATGAAAAAAGAGGAATTTGAAACTCAGATAGCAGGGACATTGGGGGCTTTTGCTACATCCAACCAATATTCTGTCGAGTCCCTAAAAGAACAATTGAAGCGGAAAAACCGCTTGATCAAAACTTTGGAGGATAAGTTGGCTATAGAAAAAGCAGCCGCCAGAGATCAGGTGAACACAGGTATAGAGCTAGCTAGGGCAACCAATCAAAAGGAAATCGAGCGGCTCAAATCTGATCTCGAACAGACACAACTGATGGCTTAGACCAGCCAATCACAGATAAGCCAGCAAGGAGAATTGATAGGGCAGTTACAGGCCAAATTAAATTTCGCTGAAAGCCAGATGATAGATATCGGGATATTCCAATCCCAAGCCATAGAAATCCGAAAAAGAGTGTCAGCCGCTGAGAAAAATTTACTTGCTAAAGTGGAAACTATTCAAAACCACTGCCAACTCATTGATCAAGTACTTGAAAACATCTCCTTCAGAGAAAAAGAAGCTGGGGCGGCTCTGGTCATTTTCCAAGAGGTTGTTATAGCCATGAAAAAAAAAGAAACGGGCAGTAGTTCCAGGCTTTCCATCCCAGAGCAGACCCGAGGTAACATCTTGTTGAAGGCATGGGAGCGTAACATATCAAAAGGCGAACAACAAGCTAAAGGGGTAAGAAACTCTTGTGAAGAAACTTTGGGCTTCATAGATGGGAGTTTGTTGGATCTCGATAGTGAAAACATCACTAAGGCACTGGGTCAGATTAATATAGCCAAGCACCTACTCAATATCAAGGAGAATGAGGAAAGAGAGTTGGATGAAATATCATAGATAACTCAGACGGATATAATCCAAGTAGATAAATGGCTAATAAAACCAAGTGTACATTTATGTTCTATCAGTGCCAAAGACCGACAGATAGAAGTTAAGTTTCCACAATTAGTGAAGGATTATTACACTTTTAAGGCAAATAATCAAACAGAACCTTCCAGGTTGATCGCCCAGTTAGTGGAGAGGTGCGTCACTTGCACCAAGCATGTGAAGGGGCAGGTTTCCGGTATCAAATAATGACAAGTTTCTGCCTATTATATTTCTAGAACTCGAAGAGCGAAGAAAGGAAGGTGTTCCATTTTCCCGAAAGAAGGACAAAGACAAAGAATCGAAACGTTTAATCTCCTTTTTTTTGTAACCGAAAAAACTCCTGGAACGATTGAAATTCCAGCATGTAGAAGTTTGTATAAATATGAAATTAGAAGAAAGAAATGATGCTGGACCTTTTTGGTTGATTGTAATAGAGACTCTCTCCTTTTGAAATTTAATACAAAGCAATCTGAAGACTCCTGATTCCGTCAAGACTGTGTTATGAGTTTGTTTCCTCTGTGATTTCATATTCAATTTCATTTCGCATATATATCTGATGAATGTTGTTACTGCAATTTACTAAAACCTCTACTGTGGTGATCAATTTTTAGTCGTCTATATCGTTTACAGTTTTCCTCTGTATCGGCTATTAGCAGGTACAAGACCTGTGAAATCTTTAGATCTTCATATTTTATGCTTCGTCAGATTTCTTCTTATCTTTTTCTTCTTCTATTTACAGGGTGAGATTCTCCCTTGATAGGAGCCTCGCATTATAGACAGCTTAATGTTTTTCTCACATTTCACACACCATTTATTTAAAATATAACTCAGTTATGGGAAAAGGCCTTTGGTTTGCACTTTATCTCCAAATATCGGATTCAAAGTTCTCTTTTATACGATCAAATTGATACAGCATCAAAAACCTCGAACTCTCCTTTAATTTTCCTGTTCCTCTATGACTATCCCCATTGCAAGACAACCTAATATTGAACTCGGCTTGTCGGTCCAAACCCATATCACTTTTAACCTTTTCGATACCATACTTAAAACAGCCACCACTCGGGTAGAACGTGAACGTTCATGGGCCGCGATTGAATGGGATATAAGCATCTAGGAACAGTTGGAAGCGAGACAGCGATAACCTGGAAATCAGCCTTAGCTTCCTTTCCCGAAGGTTGATTCTTCCCCCCTTTTTATCCTTTACTCACTTTCGGATGCCTAGACACTGTACTTTCTAAGCCTTAAGTACATACTCTGGAACAACACCTGCTACCATACAAACAAAAATCAACGACTCCCTCCCTACAGAAATCCAAGCAGCCATCCATGAAGCCATGAATCCATTCACAAAAGGTAAGTAGGTAGATCCCAATGCAGACGACCCTCAACATTCCCATTATCAGCATACTCATTCCTCCCACTTCCCTTGGGGTTCTCCACACTCTTGGAATAAGGTGCCCAAAGTTGACATGCATAAATTTGATGGATCCAACCCAGCAGGGTGGGTCTCTCAAATGGAACAATACTTCTCCCTCCATAATATTTTGGATGATGAGACCAAACTCCATGTAGGTGTTTTGTACCTAGATCAAGAACGATGGCAGTGGTGGTAGTGGCATAAGAAATGTTATCTAGGAATACCCACTTGGAACATGTTCACTAAAGCAGTTTGTGCTCGTTTTGATAGGGAATCACATTTTTTGGATAGACTTACCAAGTTGCGCCAAATTGGATCAGTCACATATTTCATCACGAGATTTTAACAGTTGGATACCCAAACTGAGGGATTATCTGATGCATTTTACCTTGAATGTTTTATCAGTGACTTAAAGGAATTAATCCAGGCTTATGTGAGCATGCATCATCCTACTACCTGGTTACATGCATGTCAATTAGCAAAGGAAGCAGAGACCATCCTTCAGGACCGACCCATGAAGGCTCCAATTCTCACTCGTCCTCGCCCCGGGGCTCACCCAGCTCTGAAAAAAACATTGAAAGTCCAAAAGGTATCTCCAACTAAAATGGTGGAAAGTCGTAATCAAGGACTTTGCTACTATTGGGATGAAAAGTATTCACCATGGCATAAATGTAGAGAACAAAATTTCTTCCATATTGATGCATCTGCTTCATCTCCTTCTGAATACATCCCATCTGATGAGTCTCTTGGCCCAGATGAGGCTCCACCAAGTGATCACGATGAAGCTCTAGTTATAACCCCTGTAGAACTAGAGGAACCCGTCATGTCACTTCATGCACTCTCAGGTATTTCACCCTCGTAGTCATTGAAGCTCAAGGGCTACATCAAACATCGATCGATGGTGGTGTTGATTGATAGTGGTAGCACCCATAAATTTATTCATCACGGACTTGTTGATGAGATCCATTGTTTTGTCTGCCCTGTTTTTATTTTTCAAATCCTCATCGCTAATGGTGGTACTATGAGTGTGGGGGCCGTTGTGAGAATGTCAAACTCCAAATGGGTGATTATACTCTAAAAACCCACATGTTCTCTATTGCCATGGGTGGTTGTGATATTGTATTAGGAGTGGAATGGATTCGCGCTCTGAGGCCAATCACAATGGATTATCAAGAATTATATATGATCTTCACCCAAGACACTCACCCCTATACCCTCTTAGGTCTCCAAGCAGGCTCTCTTGAAATCATCAGCTCTCATAAGATGGAAAAAATGTTGAAGAAAGGCCACCATGGTGTGATTTCTCAATTTAATGCCACCAGGTCACTGAAAAGGCCTCTCAGGTAATTCCTCCCAGCCTGAAACTCATCTTGGACAAGTACCCCAAGGTCTTTGAGATTCCCATAGCCTTACCTCCCTCCAGGGGTGAGCATGATCATATAATCCCTCTCCTTCTAGCACTCAACCCCCCAATGTACATCCCTACAAATATCCATTTGCTCAGAAAAATGAAATAGAAAATATGGTACAGGAATTACTGGAGGTGGGGGTAATTCGCCCTAGTACCAGCCCATATTCTTCATCAATAGTGATTGTCTTAAAGAAAGAAGGTAATTGGCGCATGTGCCCTGATTTTTTTGCCCTGAATAAACTAACCATCAAAGATGAGCTTCCCATTCATGTCGTTTATGATATGTTGGATGAACTCCAAGGTGCCTGTGTATTCACCAAATTAGACCTTCGCTCTGACTATCACTAGATCCGGATGAAAGAGGCAGATATTCCGAAGACTGCTTTCAGAACTCATGAAGGACATTATGAATTCTTGGTCATGCCTTTCATCCTTTGCAATGCCCCATCCACCTTCCAAAGTCTCATGAATAAATTATTAAAACCTTACCTTCAGATGTTTGTCTTGGTTTTCTTTGATGGAATCCTCATTTACAACCACACTTGGGATAACCACCTTCTTCATGTGGACAAAGTCCTTCACTAGCTGCAGGAAAACCAATTGTTAGTCAAAAAGACCAAATGTTCATTTGGAGCCAGTGAAGTGGAATACTTGGGACACATTGTTAGTCGAGAAGGGGTGAAAGTGGACCCCAAAAAGATACAAGCTATGCAGGAATGGTCGCGACTAAAGACCTTAAAGCGCCTAAGGGGTTTTCTTGGTCTCACGGGATATTACAAGAAATTTTTCCACCATTATGGAAAAATTGTTAATCCATTCACTGACCTTCTTAAGAATAATGTATTTCATTGGACACCTGTTGTTGAGAAATCCTTCATAGAATTAAAGAGGTCCATGTGCACTACTCATGTCCTAGCCGCGCCTGACATCAACAAAACTTTTTTGGTGGAATCAGATGCTTCTGGCACTGGCATAGGCACAATGCTCACACAATATGGTAGACCTTTGGCCTTTACTGGCCAAGCATTGAGTGGCCGCAATCTGGGTAGATCTACGTATGCACAAGAAATGTTGTCCATTCTCCATGTAGTGCACACATGGCGGTCATATCTGTTGGGACATCGTTTTCGGATCAAAAAAGATCACCATAGTGTGAAATATGTTTTCGAGCAACGAATATCCTTCCCAAAAAAAAATAAGTGTCTAACAAAAATGTTGTGTTATGATTATGAAATTATATACAAAAAGGGAAAATATAATATAGTAGTCGATGCATTATCACACCAACATGAGGAATACGACTCCATCTTTTCCTTATCCTTATCGGTCCATGATTGGATTGAATAAGTACGCCAAGAGTGGCCAACACACTCGACTCTCTCCAAGTTAATTCAGCGCCTTCATGAGGACCCTAATCCTCCCATCGGCTACACTTGTTAGGAAAATATTCTCAAATATAAGGATCGCTTGGTTTTCTCACCCTCTTCAGCACTCAAGTTGAAACTCTTAAATGAGTTGCACTCATCAGCTATTGCGGGTCTCTCAAACCCCAAGGACATCACAAGTTGGCACCCAAGTTTTATTGGCCCTACCAGATCATCAAGTGTATTGGTTCAGTGGCCTACAAATTGGCCCTTCTGGCTACTTCCAAAATCCATTCGATGTTCCATGTTCCCTGTCTGAAGAAAGTGGTGGGATAGAATTGCAGGGTCCAAACCATCCTTCCGAAATTAGATGAAGTAGGTTCCCTTTGGCTCCAACCAGACATAGTCCTCAATCACCTTGAATGTCAACTGCGTGGCATAACTATACAAGAATTTTATCCAGTGGAAGGACACATCACCAGAGGATGTGACCCGGGAACCAGCGACTACACTCCAACAATTTCTACACCTATAGCCTTGAGGAAAATGATGCTTTTGAAGGGGGAGGGAATGTTAGGATCTGATCCTAACCCCTCTCCATGGGTCATTAGTTAGTATGATATGTTTTCTATGTAATAAAGGTTGGAATTAGTTAATAGGCCTAATAAATAAAGGATAATAAGTCAATGTAATAAGGCCTAATAGAATCTTCCACTTCTAGAAAGATATTCCTCTAGAAGTTTCCTTAGAAGGTAGAATTAGTATAAATAAGAGTAGGAGGCATTGGATATTCTTGTCTTGGAGTTTATTGTAATAGAGCTTTGCTCTGTTGGAGGTTTACCCCTTGAAGAGGCAATTGAACATTGTTATTTCTAATAAAGGTACTCTTTCTGGTGTTATTATGGTATTGTTCTAGCTATAATCTTGTTGTTCCATTAATGCTTGCTAAATATTTCTATTCTGCATATTATTATTCATCTGGTATATTGCAGTGAACTCAGGGATTGTTTGGCCCCTCTCTTGATGTAGCATGGTCCATCTCATGTACTGGTCATCACAGTTTCCCATGGGGTAATATTGCTCCTTGACCGCATCCATAAAAAAATCCCAAGTGGGCTCGACCCCAAATATTTCAGACTCCTCTGTGGAATTTTTCTCCCAGTAAGTTTCCCACCAATTTTGGACATGGGGGAGAGCCTTAAGGAGTTCAAAGGTGATGTTTTCTCTATCGGAAAAATTATGAACATAGAAATAAACTTCTAGCAAATTTAACCATTTTTCAAAAATTAACTTGTACCTTGAATGGGGAAGCATCAAAAAAGTGACTGCTTGACGAAGACGCACGTGTTATTGTTGACAATCGTTGAAGGATTTGGAAAAAAAATCCAACATCTCGTTCCTTTGTTGTGCGAGATCTTTCGCGAGAAACAACTTGATGGGATCTTCTTCTCCCTCGTCTCTCTTTTCATCTACCATGGGAGGCCACTTGGGTTAGCGATAGTGGTAGTCCTCAAGAAGAAACTAGCTCGAGACCCAACTCTCTATGCCCTCACTTCATTGGGGACATGCACTAAGAAACGAAAAGGAGTAGCATGCTCTCATACCATTGATATAGATTATTTTGAGAACGAAATGAAAGAATAAATATAACAATGAAATATACAGATATATTGCAATAAACACAGAGATAAAGCAATGCACGATTTTTATTAATGACAAAAATGTACAGAAACTGTAAAAATACAGAGTGAGTGAACTCACTAGAATGGTGGCAGCTTGTCTCTAAGAAGAGATGTGATGGCTATGTTCATTCGTAAGAAGATGATGATGTTTACAATGAATCTCCAAAGGCCTTTTTAACATAAATAAAATCTAAAACCCTAACCCCGGAAGATGAAACGCCAAAAGGTTTGTGGGTCGCGATGGGGGTAGTTGATACGTCAACTTCCTTAGGGCGCAACTTTTGCATACGATCTTAGTTGGGGTGAACGATAGTTCGTTGGAAAGGTCTATCTGAGAACTACACATTTTTCTGTCACACTCTAGTTAAAGGATAAGTTGTGACTGTGGCAGGCCCAAAAAATGTTGTTAGGGCCTCAAAACGGCCCCGAAAGTTTAGGACCCAAAAATTTGTAGAAAAACTGTCAAGGTGGAAACCCATGTTTTAATCTAGTGGAATAGGTGGGTGGCCATCGATTTCCTCCTGGATCAGTGTTGACCCTAGTTCTATCAAGAGGGGTGGAGGTATTTCCCATTGTTTATCCTTTGAAACCTGGAATCATGGGAGGGTTGTGTTAGGCCACACTCCCTTAGACGTGTGATGGAAACTATTAGTTGTATATTGGGTAAAATTGGTCATGATAGTTGACACTTCCACTTATAGGTTCTATCTGGGGTTAGGTCAATGTAGTTGATTCTCCAGCATAGTCCAACATAGAAAATGATAGGATGCGGAAGATGGAAATAAGTTAAGAAGGAAAAATGATTCCACTAGTTAAAAATGTTATTGGGAATTAGAAATGATTATTTTGGTATAAAGTTCAATTCATATTGGAATATTGTGACTTAGTTAATAAAATTGTTGGATGTTGTGTTTAAGGATTATTGTTTTGCATGATTGGATGAGAGCACATAGAAACTATGTATTAGATGTTATGTTTGTTATCATTAGTATATGCACAAGATATGTATGCACTAGCTACACATACATACCTTGTGCACATACACTAGTATCATTATGATATATATTAGTTATTATAATATTATTATTAATGGTTGATATATGATTATTAGAGTAGAAGTAAAATTATATAATTATAATTTTACTTCATTTGGATTATTAAATCTCATTTTGAGACTTATATATTAAAGTAATAAAAAGGAGAAATCTTATTCATTTGAATTTTATTTGCATTTAGTAGGACTTGGATTTCGTTACCTACCCAAAGTTGATTTTATTTAATGGATTTGGTAGCATGCCAGGTTGATTAATGTGGTAGGTGGGGGAGATTATTTTATGCTATTTTGACCTTCCTAGGACCCTTTCCATTGAGGCTAGGATGGCGATGGAGAAGGGGATGAAGGGGGACTTTTGGAGAGGGAAGGGGGTTGCATAAATAGGGGAAAATTTGTTTAGAAGGGAAGGAGAGCCATTGGAAGCACTGGAACCTTGAAAACTCATACCTGTGAGATCTATGAGAGTTGTGAGAGACTGATTATTGAGACGTTGAGATACTGGTAATGGGTTAGGTGTTGTTCTTGGAGATTTGGCCACAAAGGGATAGAAAACCCCAATGTTTCCTAACGTTAGAGAGCCAAATAAGCCATTCATAGCTGATTGGGAGGTTAAAAATCTAGTTTGGGTAGAGAGCTAAGGATCTAAGAGATGGATTACTACAAAATTGAGCTACTAAATCAAATAGTATTGCAGCTGCTTTTCCTACTTCTTAGTTGATTAAATTAATTAAGTTGTTTCTATTAAAACGCCAAAATAATAAATTGGATTAAATAAATTGTATATGCAAATGTTAAATAACTTATATTGTTAGT
>ML785709.1:113101-174183 GCA_009831015.1 Picea engelmannii | reverse complement strand
AGAGAGTGTTGAGATTTAAGTACCTTGGAAAGTGGTCCCCTTGTGTTTGTGAGTTTCTAAACACATGTGGGAAGTACTTTGTACTTTGTACCATGTACAATGTACATTATGTATAATTTCACTTTGACTTAGGAGATTTAAGTTAAAAGTGAAATTTGGTCATTTAAGCCTAAAATGACAATTAATTCACTTTGTGGGTGAATTGAGGGACATAAAGTGAAACTATGGAAACTTAAGTAAAGTGGGTTTTGAGTTGAGATTCTTTTGAGATGATCTCAACCATTGATTAGGGATGAGATGAGATGATCTCATCCACACTTAGTTTAGGTTTCCTTATGCTTCCTTAAGGAGGGTGTAAGGGAAAAGGAGAGGGTTATTATTCCTTGTTATGTTTACCAAGAGAGTTGGGAGAGGAGCATGGGGATGAGGTTGGATGCATTAAGTGAGGAAATCTTTGGAGCCCCCATTCATGGTGGTAGCCAACAAGCTTAGTCCTTCATTTATTTGTGGAGCTAGTTCTTGCTAGGAGGAGGGCGCACTTGAGGAGGAGGGCGCACAACTAGCAGGGAGGAATTGCAGAGCTCATATTGCAGTGAGAACAATTTCAGTGGAGAGATACAACAAATATTCAGAGTATTGTGGGAGGGTTTCTCCATCAGAGCTTCCAGTTGGTAGAGAGCTTCAGTTCAGTGGTTTTGACAACTTGTGAGGAGGGCGCACCATCCTAGGGTGCATCTTCTTCATTTGGACTTGTGTTTTAGCTTGGTTCAAGGCGCTATTATATCAGGGTCATCTGTTTATTGTACTTGTTGTATTCCACCTTCTTTTCTCCACATTTATACACTTAGATTCCAAACTGGTTTTCCCCGGGGGGGTTTTATCTAGGGTCATGTTGACCAAAAATACTTGTGTTCATTTTCATCTATGCTAGTGTTTAGAACATCATTATTTAAGCTCTAAAAGATCTCTAGGTGTGTTACATAGCTTATGGTATGCATGTGCTAACATATTGTGACAAATTCTACATGCTAGAGCACCTTAATGGCCTATGTAACCGTAACAAAACAACAAAGAAGTTACTGAACAATTTGTTGTTATAAAATGAAAACAAACCCTTGTTTGACAGTCGAAACTTAGAGCCAACTTGAGGTCAAATACAGACCTAGTTGGCAGCTTGTTAGGACCTGGAAAATCTTCACTCCTCTTGGCTTTGACTTTTAAAAACACATGATCACCCACTTCGAATTCCCTATGTGTTCTTCCTTATCGGCATAACTCTTTTGCCTATCCCGTGCAACCTTTAAATTATGCTTAATATTTACCATTTTCTCTTCCATTTCCCTTAATAGTTCTTTCCCAACAACAACTATGTTTGATGGGTTATCCCAACTCACTAGTGTGTCACATTTTCTTATACAAGGCTTCAAATAGACTCATCTTCAATGATTCCTAATACCCATTGTTGTAAGAAAATTCAACTAAATGGAGATAGTCTTCACACCTAGAAGGCTTGTCCATTACACACATTCTCAACATATCTTCAATTATCTAGTTAATCCTCTCCGTCTTCCCATCTGACTCTAGGTGACATGCCGTAATGAAATTCAAATTGGTCCCAAATCCCTTAAACAACCCTTTCCAAAAATTTGAAGTGAACTTGAGATCTCATTCTGACACTATTAACTTAGACACACCATGCAACCTAGCAATTTATTTCATACCAATTTATGCAATATTGGCTTCTTTATGAGTTATTTTTACCGGTATGAAATGTGCAACCTTTGTAATCTTGTCCACCACTACCATGATGGAATCATGTTTCCTTGCTGTCGTAGGCAATTTGATAATGAAATCAATAGTAACGACTTCTCATTTTCATTTAGGAATGAACAATGATTGTAGCAATATTTTAGGATGTATGTGCTCGTCCTTTACCTTATGGCATTCCATCCATATAGCAATAAAATAAGCTACATCTTTCTTCATACCAAGCCAAAAATACTGACTTCTTACAACTACAATAGTTTTCAGTATCCTGGGTGTCCAACATATGGCACATTGTGCAAATATTTTAGAACTAAATTTCTCAATTCCTGAGAATTGGGAACATAAGCTTTGTTCCTGTACAAGAGGTTTCCATCCTTGTTGAATACCTAATCCTCATATTATGGTAATTTGTAAATAAAATTTTAAATAGTAGAAATGTGAAGAGTCGCAGGTAATAGGAAGAGTCACCACTTAGAAGGTAAAGACCAACAATCATTTGAATGTATATTTATTAAGGCTTCATCTTAGTGAAATATATCAAGTGTGGAGTTACATTCTCCACCCATACCTGACCTATTAGTGGTATTAGAGGAAGTTAAATCCATGATTGTTTTAATTGAGCATTTCATTTCCCTTCTTTTGCATGCAGAAACCTCCCTCTACCTACAAGTTTGTCTGTCTACTTGCAAATTTGTTTCCTGCGTACATAAATGCCTTTGAGATATCTTGCTTTTTAGAGATCTCATCGTTCTCTTTCACCTCGTCTCTAAATGCACTCCTTCTCTTCCTCATTGCATTCTCATGTCCATTCTCGTTCGCGTTCCTGCTCTGGGTAAGACCCTAATCTAATCACCTCGATTGAATGCCATATCTTTCTCCTTTCCATTTATGATCTCATCTCTTGTTGTTGTCATCATTCGACTGATCGAGACGCTCCTTATCCATAGTCAAAATTGTCCTATTTCCCATTGTTTGAGCCATCTTTGGTAATCTTTGCACTTTTCATTATCGAAGTCCAATGAAACCCTAAGAAACCGAGGAAGACTCCTCTCTATCCTATGTCATGCGACACTTAAGAAGTGAAGAATTCTTAAAATCCAACTGTTGACTCCGTTTGAAACGTGGATGGCATTAGCTATTTGATAACACAGTGTATTCCAACAGAAGACAAACACCTTCAGTAACCACTCACACAGCCAGATCAAAGATAAACACACTAATATTCTTACGTGGTAAAACCCCAATGGGGAAATATCCACGTCCCCCGCCAACATGGCCACTTGAGGCAATTTATTAATGCAAAAGAAAAATATTACAAGAGAGTTTCTCACAATCGATTGTTGGCAAATGACCCTCCATGCTCTTTAAATAGAGATCATGGACCTATCAGGTGTTGAGCCATAGATTATGAGATGGCTTCCTACTTTCTTGGTATAGACATTAGGGTCAAAATGACATCTAGAAAATCCAGTGTCAAGAAGAAAGTTGTCCATTTTGGCATACCAAGCTTGAGGAGCTTTCTTAAGACCATAAAGATTTTTATTAAAGCGATAAACAAGGCTGGAGTCATTCTGGACATAGCCAAGAGGTTGTTCCATGTAGATTTATTCTTTCAAATCCCCATGCAAGAAGGTAGATTTAACATCCATCTAATGGACCTCCCATTTATGTGAGTCAACAAGGGATAGAGCAAGGCGGATAGAATTCATTTTGGCTACAGGGGTAAAGGTTTCATTATAGTCTATGCCTTCACTTTGAGAGAACCCTTTGGCAACTAATTGAGCCTTGTGTCTTTCAAAACTTCCATCTAATGCATACTTAGTTCTATACACCCATTTACATCTGACAAGTTTTCTTCCTTTCAGAAGAGGTACAAGATCCCAAGTATCATTCTACATTAAAGAGCGATACACTTAATCCATTGTTGTGTCCCAATCTGGATGACCTGAAGCTTCTGCAAATGTTTTTGGATCCTAGGTCTCTGAAACTTAAGCCAAAAGAGGAGAGACTTGTTGGAACTGTGAACATGTATAACGTTGACATGAGGGATCACCGAAAAGATCACCAACTACTTCTTTTTTTGAATGGACCCATCTCAGAAGTGGTGTTGTTGGTGCAACATTCAATCACATATAACATATATTCGAATGTAGCATTTACCCACAAGTAATAATAAATAAGATAAAACTTTAGAGTGAAATGCAAAACAATTAAGCTTAATATTCAAAAAAAATAAATACAACGAATATGAACACTTATTTTTGCAAATATGTAACTTGTTGCATAGGCCAGATGTTCCACCCAACCATAGAATTAATGCTCCAATTCTCAACAACAAGTCACCCTTGAGTTGGGGATAGGAATCCCAAGAAAGGGTGTCCCTTAAAGGTGTCTATTGTCCACTTGCAACAACTAAATTCCTACATCCATTCCAATCCACTAACTCTCTTTCCTTTCAGCCTACACAACCCAAGGAATGGGATCCCTTTCTCTGCCACGTAATCCCTCAGACTATCCCACTTCCCTCCAGGGATCCAACACATGTTGGATAGGAAATATCTCTACCGGGGACTCCAAGAACTCTAGCTATAACATGAATTCTAACAATAGAAACTCTTTTTCTCACTTGGAAATTCTTATACAAAAATATCATTAAGAGTCCTAACAATATGTTTTTTTATGCAATTACTAGTGCCAAGAGTTTTCCACAAAACCCACTATGGTTGCTTGTTATCTCCCAGTACTCCACACACATTTTTCCTCACTGTAAAAACTGCTCTATTTTTCCATATGAATTTCTTTTTCTCCCATGGATATTGACTCTCCCAATTCCCAAGGTTGATTGTACCCAAACTCATGCTCTCAATAACTATGTGAGGTGATTTTACACACCAACTCTCATACGTGTATTCAATGATTGGGATTTGGAACACTAAAAAGGGAAATAGAAGGTTCGTAGTAAAATAATTTAGAAAGATGGTTTAGGTTTAATAGGCATGTATAATTCCCCCTTGGACCCCCCTCTCTTGTGGAAAATTATCCCAAATGTCTCCATCTATGTTTGTATGCAACTGTTGATACATTTTATTTATTATTTTCAATATACATCATTTACAGATTACATTGTTGGGCCCATTGGTGGGCCTAGGAATAGAAGCAATAATGTTTCTGCCTCCTTGGCTTGTTACTTTATTTGTCAACCCGGGGTTCGTACAAACTTAAGAGGTGTTCTGCAAAGTATATGCATAATGCATTGATAACAATATAGGTGTGAGATTGGTCAAGGGGATAAATGCATGAATTTGTGCAAGGAATTGAATTGCAGAAAAATACTTTGAACCACTGCATGAATGAAAGCACACCTACTTGAAAGAAAAACCGAGCTATCTTTTATAAAAGGACATATAATATATTGGCATAAAAGAAATCATACTAAACCATGAAAAAAAGTAAATTGAATGTAAAACATGAAACTAATTCTATTGAATGACATTAAATTGCAATTAAAGAAGCTGAACTATTGCATAAACTAAATGAATTAATTTATGTATAACCCTTGAGTCAACATCAAATCATATTTTATCTTATTGTCTATTGCTACTTTCATGAAAATATGATTAAGAGAAATTCAGAAACTAGAGCCAAAATAGCCCCACAAGAAGTTTCTACAGGAACTGTAATAGTTCTACAATAACTGTAATAGTCCTATAGGATGTCCAAAAGAGTCTTAAAAAAATTGTAGAAGTCTTTCAAAACATTGAAAAATCTAGACTAAAATATATTGATGTAGAACTGAGGTTTTCAACCTTTTAGAAGACACCCATGAACATCCCAATAGGATGCTAACTCTTTCTATAGGAGACATGTTGAAGCTAACAATTAATAACAAATTGACATAAATAAAAGATTATCATGCATGACTATATTAATTTTCAAGAGAAAATAAAGACTAATTAATAACACATTAATATTCAAGAAAAAGAGAAATTGCAATAGGGTTCTTGATCCCTCTTGAGTGGGCCCTACCCAAGAAGCACAAGGAACCTTTAAGAAACTCTAATAAGCTAAGAACAAAGTCATCTTTATTTCATCAAAATCAATAGTACATCAAGAGAAAATCTCCAAGTCTTCAACAAAAGAGTCTTCTTAACAAAACTTAACACAATATCATAAATATGGCTCCCCCCTTTCCCCCCTATGCTATTGGTATATTTATACACTTGAGACTCGACCTCTTTACTTGAATTAAGGAGGAAAATGGGGAATCAACATATCTCAATCAATCTCCTCTGATTTTCAAACTATTGCTTGCAAGGAGTGATCAATAGTGAACTGAAAACACTCTCAGTGGCAGGTGGGGGACAAGGTCCCTTGATTCTTGGATGACAACGCTCTTAGGGGGACAAGGTCCCTTGATTCTTGGAATTATCCTTTCCTTAGGGGGTTCAACTTGTTTGATGCTACACACATTCTTTATCATAAGAATTAGATAAAAAAGGTACCATATACATAAAATTCCATCTCAAAAAACTTATTCACTAAGCAACATACAAAAATACTTGTGACTTATTATTAAATATGATCAAAAAAACAAATATTAGTCATATCATGGTGAAAAATGTGTCTATGATAAGCCTTTAAAATAGTCAATATTGAGACTCATCACCCATGACCATACATCTTATTTACATTATACATCACTAAATCGAGAATTAAAAATGAAAATGTTACACATACCTAAATCATGTAATTCAAAATTTGTTTGAAAAAAGAAAAATATTTAATTGAAAATTTGAACTATTTAAATAGTAGATATATTTAAATTTATATTTAGGATTTCTAAAACACCCTGATTTGGTTGACTAATTTGATAGCTCGAGAAACTTTCATTTAGGATTTAGATTGAGGTAGGATTTGAATTTTGAAGAATACATCCATAACAACATAGTCATAATGTTTCAATTTAATATATTCATCATAGGAAAAACGACGTCTAGTGTAATTTTACCTTTATTTTTGACTTGAAATCACAATGGAAAGACATGAATACATTGGGAAATAATTAAACAACTAGGAAATTCAAAATTAGTTATATAAAATCTTCAGTGAAGCAAAGTGCCTTTATGAAAAGAAAAGAAGACAAAAAAATGTGAGAGAAATTAAATTCAAAATAGTGAATGAAAAAAAAAAACTATATAAATGGAATTTTTTTTTAGAGAAAATATGAAAAAAATGCAAAATTACAAAGGTAAATAGAAATAAATAAATAAGAATTCAACATATAACTCACCAAAAAAAAATAATAAGTCGAAGTTGTTGGTTCTTAATAAAATGTTTCTTAATGAGAATTGAGATCTTAAGATAAGGGAAATTCAACAAATTAAAGAAAAATAAGGACACACCAAAGGAAAAAATAACAAGAAGAGATTGAAATAAAAAAATTCCAACATCATAATTAATCTTTTCTTAATGGAGTTAAAATTGTAAGAAAATGTCTACATGAAGTAAAATTGAGGATCATAGAAGAAGAACAAAAAATAACAAAATATATATAAAATGATGAATTTTAGTTCCAAGAAGAAAATGAAGAAAAAAAAAAAGAAAAAGACTACACTAAATTGTTGAAAGAAGTTAATCTTCAACTTGAGAGGGTTAAATCTAAAAGATAAAATGAAAAAAAAAAATATCGAAAAAATTCCTATCTAAAATAAGAAAGAACAAAAAAAAATATTGACAAAATTCTTATCTAAAATAAGAAAGAACAATTGCATAAGTTGGCACTGAAAAACCATTAAAAAAAAGATAGTAAATAATTTTAAAAACGACAATAAAGTTGATAAAAGGGGATTGGACGTAAGTACTTTTTTTGACACATTTAGAAGTTGTAAACTTGTGTACTAATGTTTTTTTGTCTAATTTCAATTTTATGCATGTTAAAAAATTCTATACTGTATAAAATTTGTTATTTCTTGTTTACTAACAATATAAGTTATTTAACATTTGCATATACAATTTATTTAATCCAATTTATTATTTTGGCATTTTAATAGAAACAACTTAATTAATTTAATCAACTAAGAAGTAGGAAAAGCAGCTGCAACACTATTTGATTTAGTAGCTCAAATTTGTAGCAATCCATCTCTTAGATCCTTAGCTCTCTGCCCAAACTGGATTTTTAACCTCCCAATCAACTATGAATGGCTTATTTGGCACTCTAACGTTAGGAAACATTGGGGTTTTCTATCCCTCTGTGGCCAAATCTCCAAGAACAACACCTAACCCACTACCAGTATCTCAACGTCTTAATAATCAGTCTCTCACAACTCTCATAGATCTCACAGGTATGAGTTTTCAAGGTTCCAGTGCTTCCAATGGCTCTCCTTCCCTTCCAAACAAATTTTCCCCTATTTATGCAACCCCCTTCCTTCTCCAAAAGTCCCCCTTCATCCCCTTCTCCATCAACATCCTAGCCTCAATGGAAAGGGTCCTAGGAAGGTCAAAATAACATAAAATACTCTCCCCCACCTACCACATTAATCAACCTGGCATGCTACCAAATCCATTAAATAAAATCAACTTTGGGTAGGTAACGAAATCCAAGTCCTACTAAATGCAAATAAAATTCAAATGAATAAGATTTCTCCTTTTTATTACATTAATATATAAGTCTCAAAATGAGATTTAATAATCCGAATGAAGTAAAATTATAATTATATAATTTTACTTCTACTCTAATAATCATATATCAATCTAATAATCATATATCAACCACTAATAATAATACTATAATAACTAGTATATATCATAATGATACTAGTGTATGTGCACAAGGTATGTATGTGTAGCTAGTGCATACATATCTTGTGCATATACTAATGATAACAAACATAACATCTAATACATAGTTTCTATGTGCTCTCATCCAATCATGCAAAACAATAATCCTTAAACACAACATCCAACAATTTTATTAACTAAGTCACAATATTCCAATATGAATTGAACTTTATACCAAAATAATCATTTCTAATTCCCAATAACATTTTTAACTAGTGGAATCATTTTTCCTTCTTAACTTATTTCCATCTTCCGCATCCTATCATTTTCTATGTTGGACTATGTTGGAGAATCAACTAAATTGACCTAACCCCAGATAGAACCTATAAGTGGAAGTGTCAACTATCATGACCAATTTTACCCAATATACAACTAATAGTTTCCATCACACGTCTAAGGGAGTGTGGCCTAACACAAACTTCCCATGATTCCAGAGTTCAAAGGATAAACAATAGGAAATACCTCCACCCCTCTTGATAGAACTAGGGTCAACACTGATCCAGGAAGAAATAGATGGCCACCCACCTATTCCACTAGATTAAAACATGGGTTTCCACCTTGACATTTTTTCTACAAATTTTTGGGTCCTAAACTTTCGGGGCCGTTTTGAGGCCCTAACAACATTTTTTGGGCCTGCCACAGTCACAACTTATTCTTTAACTAGAGTGTGACAGAAAAATGTGTAGTTCTCAGATAGACCTTTCCAACGAACTATCATTCACCCCAACGAATATTGTATGCAAAAGTTGTGCCCTAAGGAAGTTGACGTATCAACTACCCCCATCGCGACCCAGAAACCTTTTGGCGTTTTATCTTCCAGGGTTAGGGTTTTAGATTTTCTTTATGTTAAAAAGGCCTTTGGAGACTCATTGTAAACATCATCATCTTCTTGCGAATGAACATAGCCATCACATCTCTTCTTAGAGACAAGCTGCCACCATTCTAGTGAGTTCACTCACTTTGTATTTTTATAGTTTCTGTACATTTTTGTCATTAATAAAAATCCTACATTACTGTATCTCTGTGTTTATTGCAATATATCTGTATATTTCATTGTTATATTTATTCTTTCATTTCGTTCTCAAAATAATCTATATCAATGGTATGAGAGCATGCTACTCCTTTTCATTTCTTAGTGCATGTCCCTAATGAAGTGAGGGTATAGAGAGTTGGGTCTCGAGCTAGTTTCTCTTGAGGACTACCACTATCGCCAACCCAAGTGGCCTCCCATGGTAGATGAAAAGAGATACGAGGGAGAAGAAGATCCCATCAAGTTGTTGCTCGCGGAAGCTCTCGCACAACAAAGGAATGAGATGTTGGATATTTTTTCCCAAATCCTTCAACGATTGTCGACAATAACACATGCATCTTCGTCAAGCAGTCACTTTTTTGATGCTTCCCCATTCAAGGTACAAGTTAATTTTGGAAAAATGGTTAAATTTGCTAGAAGTTTATTTCTATGTTCACAATTTTTTCGATAGAGAAAACATCACCTTTTCACTCCTTAAGGCTCTCCCCCATGTCAAAAATTGGTGGGAAACTTACTAGGAGAAAAATTCCATAGAGGAGTCTGAAATATTTGGGGTCGAGCCCACTTGGGATTTTTTTATGGATGCAGTCAAGGAGCAATATTATCCCATGGGAAACTATGATGAACAGTACATGAGATGGACCACGCTGCATCAAGATAGGGGCCAAACAGTGCCTGAGTTCACTACAATATACCAGATGAATAATAATATGCAGAATATAAATATTTAGCAAGCATTAATGGAACAACAAGATTATAGCTAGAACAATACCATAATAACACCAGAAAGAGTACCTTTATTAGAAATAACAATGTTCACTTGCCTCTTCGAGGGGTAAACCTCCAACAGAGCAAAGCTATATTACAATAAACTCCAAGACAAGAATATCCAATGCTTCCTACTCTTATTTATACTAATTCTACCTTCTAAGGAAACTTCTAGAGGAATATCTTTCTAGAAGTGGAAGATTCTATTAGGCCTTATTACATTGACTTATTATCCTTTATTTATTAGGCCTATTAACTAATTCCAACCTTTATTACATAGAAAACATATCATACTAACTAATGACCCATGGAGAGGGGTTAGGATCAGATCCTAACATTCCCTCCCCCTTCAAAAGCATCATTTTCCTCAAGGCTATAGGTGTAGAAATTGTTGGAGTGTAGTCGCTGGTTCCCGGGTCACATCCTCTGGTGATGTGTCCTTCCACTGGATAAAATTCTTGTATAGTTATGCCACGCAGTTGACATTCAAGGTGATTGAGGACTATGTCTGGTTGGAGCCAAAGGGAACCTACTTCATCTAATTTCGGAAGGATGGTTTGGACCCTGCAATTCTATCCCACCACTTTCTTCAGACAGGGAACATGGAACATCGAATGGATTTTGGAAGTAGCCAGAAGGGCCAATTTGTAGGCCACTGAACCAATACACTTGATGATCTGGTAGGGCCAATAAAACTTGGGTGCCAACTTGTGATGTCCTTGGGGTTTGAGAGACCCGCAATAGCTGATGAGTGCAACTCATTTAAGAGTTTCAACTTGAGTGCTGAAGAGGGTGAGAAAACCAAGCGATCCTTATATTTGAGAATATTTTCCTAACAAGTGTAGCCGATGGGAGGATTAGGGTCCTCATGAAGGCGCTGAATTAACTTGGAGAGAGTCGAGTGTGTTGGCCACTCTTGGCGTACTTATTCAATCCAATCATGGACCGATAAGGATAAGGAAAAGATGGAGTCGTATTCCTCATGTTGGTGTGATAATGCATCGACTACTATATTATATTTTCCCTTTTTGTATATAATTTCATAATCATAACACAACATTTTTGTTAGACACTTATTTTTTTTTGGGAAGGATATTCGTTGCTCGAAAACATATTTCACACTATGGTGATCTTTTTTGATCCGAAAACGATGTCCCAACAGATATGACCGCCATGTGTGCACTACATGGAGAATGGACAACATTTCTTGTGCATACGTAGATCTACCCAGATTGCGGCCACTCAATGCTTGGCCAGTAAAGGCCAAAGGTCTACCATATTGTGTGAGCATTGTGCCTATGCCAGTGCCAGAAGCATCTGATTCCACCAAAAAAGTTTTGTTGATGTCAGGCGCGGCTAGGACATGAGTAGTGCACATGGACCTCTTTAATTCTATGAAGGATTTCTCAACAACAGGTGTCCAATGAAATACATTATTCTTAAGAAGGTCAGTGAATGGATTAACAATTTTTCCATAATGGTGGAAAAATTTCTTGTAATATCCCGTGAGACCAAGAAAACCCCTTAGGCGCTTTAAGGTCTTTAGTCGCGACCATTCCTGCATAGCTTGTATCTTTTTGGGGTCCACTTTCACCCCTTCTCGACTAACAATGTGTCCCAAGTATTCCACTTCACTGGCTCCAAATGAACATTTGGTCTTTTTGACTAACAATTGGTTTTCCTGCAGCTAGTGAAGGACTTTGTCCACATGAAGAAGGTGGTTATCCCAAGTGTGGTTGTAAATGAGGATTCCATCAAAGAAAACCAAGACAAACATCTGAAGGTAAGGTTTTAATAATTTATTCATGAGACTTTGGAAGGTGGATGGGGCATTGCAAAGGATGAAAGGCATGACCAAGAATTCATAATGTCCTTCATGAGTTCTGAAAGCAGTCTTCGGAATATCTGCCTCTTTCATCCGGATCTAGTGATAGTCAGAGCGAAGGTCTAATTTGGTGAATACACAGGCACCTTGGAGTTCATCCAACATATCATAAACGACATGAATGGGAAGCTCATCTTTGATGGTTAGTTTATTCAGGGCAAAAAAATCAGGGCACATGCGCCAATTACCTTCTTTCTTTAAGACAATCACTATTGATGAAGAATATGGGCTGGTACTAGGGCGAATTACCCCCACCTCCAGTAATTCCTGTACCATATTTTCTATTTCATTTTTCTGAGCAAATGGATATTTGTAGGGATGTACATTGGGGGGTTGAGTGCTAGAAGGAGAGGGATTATATGATCATGCTCACCCCTGGAGGGAGGTAAGGCTATGGGAATCTCAAAGACCTTGGGGTACTTGTCCAAGATGAGTTTCAGGCTGGGAGGAATTACCTGAGAGGCCTTTTCAGTGACCTGGTGGCATTAAATTGAGAAATCACACCATGGTGGCCTTTCTTCAACATTTTTTCCATCTTATGAGAGCTGATGATTTCAAGAGAGCCTGCTTGGAGACCTAAGAGGGTATAGGGGTGAGTGTCTTGGGTGAAGATCATATATAATTCTTGATAATCCATTGTGATTGGCCTCAGAGCGCGAATCCATTCCACTCCTAATACAATATCACAACCACCCATGGCAATAGAGAACATGTGGGTTTTTAGAGTATAATCACCCATTTGGAGTTTGACATTCTCACAACGGCCCCCACACTCATAGTACCACCATTAGCGATGAGGATTTGAAAAATAAAAACAGGGCAGACAAAACAATGGATCTCATCAACAAGTCCGTGATGAATAAATTTATGGGTGCTACCACTATCAATCAACACCACCATCGATCGATGTTTGATGTAGCCCTTGAGCTTCAATGACTACGAGGGTGAAATACCTGAGAGTGCATGAAGTGACATGACGGGTTCCTCTAGTTCTACAGGGGTTATAACTAGAGCTTCATCGTGATCACTTGGTGGAGCCTCATCTGGGCCAAGAGACTCATCAGATGGGATGTATTCAGAAGGAGATGAAGCAGATGCATCAATATGGAAGAAATTTTGTTCTCTACATTTATGCCATGGTGAATACTTTTCATCCCAATAGTAGCAAAGTCCTTGATTACGACTTTCCACCATTTTAGTTGGAGATACCTTTTGGACTTTCAATGTTTTTTTCAGAGCTGGGTGAGCCCCGGGGCGAGGACGAGTGAGAATTGGAGCCTTCATGGGTCGGTCCTGAAGGATGGTCTCTGCTTCCTTTGCTAATTGACATGCATGTAACCAGGTAGTAGGATGATGCATGCTCACATAAGCCTGGATTAATTCCTTTAAGTCACTGATAAAACATTCAAGGTAAAATGCATCAGATAATCCCTCAGTTTGGGTATCCAACTGTTAAAATCTCGTGATGAAATATGTGACTGATCCAATTTGGCGCAACTTGGTAAGTCTATCCAAAAAATGTGATTCCCTATCAAAACGAGCACAAACTGCTTTAGTGAACATGTTCCAAGTGGGTATTCCTAGATAACATTTCTTATGCCACTACCACCACTGCCATCGTTCTTGATCTAGGTACAAAACACCTACATGGAGTTTGGTCTCATCATCCAAAATATTATGGAGGGAGAAGTATTGTTCCATTTGAGAGACCCACCCTGCTGGGTTGGATCCATCAAATTTATGCATGTCAACTTTGGGCACCTTATTCCAAGAGTGTGGAGAACCCCAAGGGAAGTGGGAGGAATGAGTATGCTGATAATGGGAATGTTGAGGGTCGTCTGCATTGGGATCTACCTACTTACCTTTTGTGAATGGATTCATGGCTTCATGGATGGCTGCTTGGATTTCTGTAGGGAGGGAGTCGTTGATTTTTGTTTGTATGGTAGCAGGTGTTGTTCCAGAGTATGTACTTAAGGCTTAGAAAGTACAGTGTCTAGGCATCCGAAAGTGAGTAAAGGATAAAAAGGGGGGAAGAATCAACCTTCGGGAAAGGAAGCTAAGGCTGATTTCCAGGTTATCGCTGTCTCGCTTCCAACTGTTCCTAGATGCTTATATCCCATTCAATCGCGGCCCATGAACGTTCACGTTCTACCCGAGTGGTGGCTGTTTTAAGTATGGTATCGAAAAGGTTAAAAGTGATATGGGTTTGGACCGACAAGCCGAGTTCAATATTAGGTTGTCTTGCAATGGGGATAGTCATAGAGGAACAGGAAAATTAAAGGAGAGTTCGAGGTTTTTGATGCTGTATCAATTTGATCGTATAAAAGAGAACTTTGAATCCGATATTTGGAGATAAAGTGCAAACCAAAGGCCTTTTCCCATAACTGAGTTATATTTTAAATAAATGGTGTGTGAAATGTGAGAAAAACATTAAGCTGTCTATAATGCGAGGCTCCTATCAAGGGAGAATCTCACCCTGTAAATAGAAGAAGAAAAAGATAAGAAGAAATCTGACGAAGCATAAAATATGAAGATCTAAAGATTTCACAGGTCTTGTACCTGCTAATAGCCGATACAGAGGAAAACTGTAAACGATATAGACGACTAAAAATTGATCACCACAGTAGAGGTTTTAGTAAATTGCAGTAACAACATTCATCAGATATATATGCGAAATGAAATTGAATATGAAATCACAGAGGAAACAAACTCATAACACAGTCTTGACGGAATCAGGAGTCTTCAGATTGCTTTGTATTAAATTTCAAAAGGAGAGAGTCTCTATTACAATCAACCAAAAAGGTCCAGCATCATTTCTTTCTTCTAATTTCATATTTATACAAACTTCTACATGCTGGAATTTCAATCGTTCCAGGAGTTTTTTCGGTTACAAAAAAAAGGAGATTAAACGTTTCGATTCTTTGTCTTTGTCCTTCTTTCGGGAAAATGGAACACCTTCCTTTCTTCGCTCTTCGAGTTCTAGAAATATAATAGGCAGAAACTTGTCATTATTTGATACCGGAAACCTGCCCCTTCACATGCTTGGTGCAAGTGACGCACCTCTCCACTAACTGGGCGATCAACCTGGAAGGTTCTGTTTGATTATTTGCCTTAAAAGTGTAATAATCCTTCACTAATTGTGGAAACTTAACTTCTATCTGTCGGTCTTTGGCACTGATAGAACATAAATGTACACTTGGTTTTATTAGCCATTTATCTACTTGGATTATATCCGTCTGAGTTATCTATGATATTTCATCCAACTCTCTTTCCTCATTCTCCTTGATATTGAGTAGGTGCTTGGCTATATTAATCTGACCCAGTGCCTTAGTGATGTTTTCACTATCGAGATCCAACAAACTCCCATCTATGAAGCCCAAAGTTTCTTCACAAGAGTTTCTTACCCCTTTAGCTTGTTGTTCGCCTTTTGATATGTTACGCTCCCATGCCTTCAACAAGATGTTACCTCGGGTCTGCTCTGGGATGGAAAGCCTGGAACTACTGCCCGTTTCTTTTTTTTTCATGGCTATAACAACCTCTTGGAAAATGACCAGAGCCGCCCCAGCTTCTTTTTCTCTGAAGGAGATGTTTTCAAGTACTTGATCAATGAGTTGGCAGTGGTTTTGAATAGTTTCCACTTTAGCAAGTAAATTTTTCTCAGCGGCTGACACTCTTTTTCGGATTTCTATGGCTTGGGATTGGAATATCCCGATATCTATCATCTGGCTTTCAGCGAAATTTAATTTGGCCTGTAACTGCCCTATCAATTCTCCTTGCTGGCTTATCTGTGATTGGCTGGTCTAAGCCATCAGTTGTGTCTGTTCGAGATCAGATTTGAGCCGCTCGATTTCCTTTTGATTGGTTGCCCTAGCTAGCTCTATACCTGTGTTCACCTGATCTCTGGCGGCTGCTTTTTCTATAGCCAACTTATCCTCCAAAGTTTTGATCAAGCGGTTTTTCCGCTTCAATTGTTCTTTTAGGGACTCGACAGAATATTGGTTGGATGTAGCAAAAGCCCCCAATGTCCCTGCTATCTGAGTTTCAAATTCCTCTTTTTTCATGGCTCTCCCATCAGGAAGGATTTAAATTTTTTTGGCTGTCGTGCCTGCTTCTTGATAAAGTTATTGTTTCACAACGGCCTTTCTCTTCTTATCGAAGAAAAATTCATTCGGAGGCAACTCTTCCATAGTTATGGGCATTAGTTCTTCGCTGAAAATCCATCCTGCGTCCGGGATACCCTTTGTGGACTGTAGGGGAGTAATAGAAATGATGGGGCTGCCGATCTGCTTGGATGATTTCCCCGGGGTAACAACCGAGGCTGGTTTTCTTGGAGGGTTGGAGATCTTGGCTTCCTGTTTCAGGCCCCCGATTTTCTTCTTCTTTTCTTGGTGTTCCTCTTGGTCAGGTCCTGAATCTTTGGAGCCCTTGGCTTTCGTTTGCTGTACATCTGCAGTCGGCGAGTTCTTACCTTGTAAGACCGGGGGAAGGCAGCTCCACCGGTGTTCTTGAAATTTGAAAAAATCAACCATCTCTTCGGGCGATAGGGTTTGAATCCGACTTAGGACATCGGCATAGGATCTCGCCCCTTAGAAGATGTCATCATGAGGAAAATGCTCATGTTCATAACTTTTAAGGCCATAACTCGCCATGTGATTACCCACGATCCTGTGTGGGTCGTGCTTCTTGAACTCAATGTGGACCAATTTAATATCCTCCAAAGCCACTGCCTCGTATTTTGCGTGTCTGAAATCTAATAAAGAATATGCATTCAAATGAATGGGGAAGGGCGGACATACCTTCTTCAAAAATCCTTTAAGCTCCTTGCTTATGCCGCCAATCACAATTTGCCTAGTGATTTCGCGACAAACCAACCTGTCCAGTATGAATAATGGTAGAGCATAGGGGGGAACAAAGGTGCCGAAAACCCTGATGTCTAAAAATTTCGCCTCTACGTACCAGTCGACCACGTTGCTCAAGTTGGTGGCAATGCTATCTGAAATCCTGGGCGGTGGGTTGCCGAAGATGGAGACATGCATTGGTACCATTACCCAATTGAAAATTTCGTATATAAATTATGTGGCCTTATCTTCCCAAAGTTTGGAGTGGTAGACATGGATAGGCTTAGCCTTAGATGGAGTCCAACTCCAGCTCATTAGAGGGAAAGGCGTCATGAAACATACAACATCCATGATGTAGGCAGACATAAAAAATGAAGTGGCCTTTCCATTCGCCCTCTGCATCCGATATTCAATAATCCGACTGGTCAAACTGTCTAACAACAATTTGGCCCAGTCGAAGGAACAACCTTCAGTGACTGTATGAATGAGAGGCACCCACGGGAGAAAAAATGTGTGGTGTCCTCCTTCCCATACAACCTATAGGTCATCATTGCTATATATTTGAATTGCGGTTCCAACGAAGATATTGAATAAAATCCGTTACCGTCTGCCCTGAACTTTGCGGGGTTTGAGACCTAATCCTTGAACAGATCAAACAAATTTCTGCCATATTGCTCGCATTCTTTCCTCTTAAAACCTTCCAGAAACTCGACATTGTGTGAGAAGTTTGGTGTGGGTGATAATTGGTACATTTCCTGCAAATGCTCTGGTTTGAAGGTCCCAATGGTCACCTTCGGCTCACTGATAATAGTTCTGGTCGGGATATCCACATGATCTAATGCCCATGGATCATATCATAGTAGGGAAGGAGTCGTGGCTTGGCCGCTATCTTATGCATCTCTTCTTGAACAATGATTTTGTATTTGGTGGCCAAATCGTCCTTCTCATTATCTCTGGAATCATCTAAACAGTTCACCAATTCGGACTGAAGAACCTCAGAGATGTATGACTAGGTTCTGACAGAATCAATACTTCGGGGTGAAGTATCAGAAACATTATCTGAGCCTTGCCCTAAATTCTCAGCAATCACCTTGGATGCTTTTTGTGGAGCCATGATAGAGGACTCTGACTTAGCTCTCCTATAGTAAAAATGTGTATACATACAGAAATTATCCTGGTGAGAAAAGCTTCTTTGCGCAAGATAGAAATGAAATTTGAAATAATGAGAGAAAGAACTCTATATCTCGACCATTTAAAACCTCGACGTTCTTATGAACAGAACGGTCAAATCATTTTTAGAGAAAGATTTAACAATAAAAACAATATCTTTACCTATCACTTCACCTCACTTCAAATAAATGCCATAAATTTTGATGGGTCGTAACACACGTTAGCGCAAAAAACATTTAAATTTAACCCATAGACGATGTGTGTTACTATTTGTATTAATGCACTGATTAATCTGGCTTAGCTTGTTTAATTAGTTTTTCTTTAAACTTTAATCACCCTTTTCGGCATTCACCGTATCAGGAGATTTCACTCCTATCCTTCGAGCCCCTAAAACCCGAGATCGCGATGACGCGATCTAGTTAAACAAAAACATGATCTAGATTAAGTGTTTAATTAGTCAATGCTTAATTAGTATCGTGATTTCGCGACTCGGGGCTACGAAGGTATAGTTTCTTGGAAGAGTGAATGTCGAGTCATGAAACCCCGACATTGTTTAACTATGGTTTAAAATGACTTACCCCTGACACTAACCCGCGTGACTTGTAAAACTATCTCGCAACTTCGCCTATCGTAGTTATGCGGTAAGAATTTTTGGGAGAGCGATCACCGAGACGCGAATTCCCGACAACACTTTACTAAGGTTTAAGGAACTTTACTCTCGGCTCTAACCTGGGTAAGCTTTCAAGGTTGTTTCGCGACTTCGCGCGTCAGGGCTTGGAAACTGTGTGACTTGTAACTCCCGAAACGCGATATCCCGAGGTATATAAAAGTGACAAAGCTCATTTAACGGTTAAATGGCAATGGCTTAGGAGTACGATGGCCATCGCCACTTCGGATATCAGGACTACTGAGATTTTTAGTGGGTAAAGGTCACAAAGTAAAAGACAACTTAAAGGCCAACCTTTGATTTTAAGAATTACATTTAAACCAGTTTGAGAAAGGTGGCTCCAACATAGTCTCCAACTAGGGATCCCGTCTTCCTACGAGACTGGAAGAACAGTAGACCACGTGCCTGTATTGGGTAAATGGAGTCATTGGTTTTACTTCTGCGAAACTTGCTTAAGGAAAGGGGATACAGAGGGAAGAAGAGATTTCGTCTTTTACTTCTGAAAATATTTTCAACACTCAAATGCGTTTCAAACTCAGCTGCAACCCCTTTCATGGATTTCTCTTTCTCGTTACCGAATTCAGGTCTACATTAAGACAATCAAAACAGTCCTAGGAAATCCAACGGATCTTGTGGCTTTTGGCTTGCATCAAACGAAGTTTATTACATGTTTTTAATCGAGGAGCCCTGTCTGAACTTATGATGCAGACCTGGTTTCGAGAAAGTTGATTACCAGAGTAGAGTGAGATTCATGTATAACAGCCTTACAGATATCTCAGATATTGCTTCACTACCAGCGAGCCTGTTCAGTACCCCGGTGAATTTATCTGGCCCTTTTTATTGAATTTCCTTTCACCACTTCGAAATATATTTATGCATTTAAATGATGAGACGAGGGCAATCATTTCTGAATTTCCTTTCATCATCTCTTTGGACTAGATGGGGGCAATCAAATATGAATTTCCTTTCACCATATGTCTTGTAATTTACTTTTTAGAACACGAAGTGGGGGAAATCAGTTTGTATGAGGGATGATATCTGTGTAATATTTGCAGTGGAGGTCTGTCAACTTGCTTTGATTACTCGGTACCAACCTTCCCTTAACTTTCAAAACACCTTAGTCCACAGGGAAAAAGGCAAAGATTACTTCCAGGGGCCTTCCTTCGAGCAAGCCTCAATCCTTCGAAACTGTTAAAAAACCTAGAAGAGTCAGGATCAACCTATGCATAACTTTGTTTAGTAAGAGACTGAGGAGTTGTGAAGACTGGCTTACTTTCTAAAATCTACTTTACAACTTCCAAAGATAAAACGTAATCTCTTTTCCCTATGTATGGAATCTGAAAAGATGCTTTGATTTTTTTTTAAGAAGGTAAGTCTGCGGCTAGAAAAAAGGTGACGAAGAGAGATTTGGGATTCGAAACACAGGGATCATGGATTAAAACCGACTTTGGGACCCTTTTCCAGAGGCGCTTTACTTCTCTGCTTATCTTAATTACCTCCTATCTTTATCTAGGTGAAACTCTTAGGACCCAGAGTAAGGAGTCGTTCTTTTGATAACCAGTCAAGCGAAAACATCGTAATTATGAGACCGTCACGGCGCTTTAGAGACCTTCGTTAAAAGAAAAGAAAAACTCTCAGGAATTCGTACCTTTGCCTTACCATTTTGTTTTCTTTTAAAATAACGATTTTTTTTTTCTATCACCTGTTTTCAGTGAATTTAGTCTCCGATATATGACTTTCTGTTTGCTCATTTCGCTCGTGTGGGCTGCAAGCCAGAATCCTATAAACACGAAGAGTGCTTTTTAAAAGAGCTGAATGTATTGAAAATTTCATATCTCTACTTCTACAAAAATTATTGACCTAATTAATTAGAGGTGAAAGTAAACTTACCAAAGAGAAATTATGAAATAGAAAGAAAACACAAACCAATATATACAATGGAAATTTGTTGGGAACCAATTATTGCATATAGTGTTTTAAATAACACCCGTTGACAGGGGTGTTGAAAATTTTACCATCCAGATTTTCTAATAGAAATGATTTTTTTCCTTCGGGAGCTGCGACTTTGAATGGTCCGTACCAGATATGATCGAATTTACCGTATTTTTCTGAGTCTTCCTTCCTAGCATCCCATTTCAAGACCAAATCACCGGGGAGAAACTCTCTATCTTTGGCCTTATGATCGAATAATGTTTTCATGTCATATTGATACTTCTGCAACCTTTCGTCCACCTCGACCCTGTGCTGTTGTACTTCAATCAGCTGGTTTATCCTTCTTGTGACATGGTTTGGTTCTTCTTTCTCATCTTGCCAAAGTTTCATTATGGGAAGCGCTAGATTTATGGGTAATACCACGTCGGTCCTGTACACCATTTGGAAAGGAGAAGTGCCAATATATTTTTTCGTGCCTATCCGATTCGCCCATAGAGCGTATTTCAAATGCATGTGCCAAGATTTTTTTTTCTCGTTCAACACTTTCTTAATTACATTGATCATACTCTTGTTTGAAGACTCGTCTAGTCCATTTCCTTGGGCGTAATATGCCGTGGAATGACCGAGCACGATATTGTATTTTTGGCAAAAACTGATCATAGCCATAGATTTAAAAGCCTAGGCGTTATCTGTGACTATCTTTCGGGGGCAGCCGAATCTAGACAAAATGTTGTCTTCTAGGAAATCTACTACAACCGAATCAGTTGCCCTTCTGGTTGGAATAGCCTCCACCCATTTAGTGAAGTAATCTGTGGCAGTCAGGATCCATTTGTGTTGAGCGCTAGAATGGGGGTTAATTTCGCCTATAAAATCTAGTCCCCATTGCTAAAAAGGGGCTTCCGTCTTGACCGGAAGCAACGGTAGCGCTGGGAGTTTATGTTTGCCTACGAACAATTGGCAAGGGTTGAAGGTTCTGACTTTGGCATTGACGTCTAAGAAAAGTTTTGGCCAATAATACCTTGCCCTCAGGATTTTATAAGATGTCGCCCTCCAAGTGTGATGTACCCCACACACTCCTTCGTGAAATTCGCTTATGACCTTCTCTGTTTCTGATTCAACCAAACAAACCAATAGGAAGCCAAGTGGGTCCTTCCAATACAATTGACTTTCAGATATACAGTACTTGACTGCATGCAGTTTTAGCGTCTTGGCTTTGGATGGGGATAAATCACTCGGGCATTTCAAGGTTAGCAAGTAGGACACTATGTTTTTGTACCAATCAGATGAGGCAAACTTCTCTTTGATTCTGGTTGAACTTGTTTGTCATCGAGCTCGTTCATGTCCACATCCTCTTCACATCCCTGTAGTTCATTTATACCGAGGGCTCTGAAATTTGATTCAGCTAAGAGTTTAGCCAAATGTTGTCCCTTTATTAGTCTCGTCGGTTTTATCTCCAGATCAAATTCTTGAATTTTAGCGAGCCACCGTCCCCTTTTTCCATCACTGTCGGACTGAACCAAAATATCTTTTACGGAGTTGGTGGGTACGTACGCGATTAACTTGGAATGAAACACGTAAGTTCTGAAAGCCTTTAATGCCATCACCACTGCGTACACTTGTTTTTCCATTATATCATATTTGAGTTCAGCGTCTTTGAGGCTTTTACTGAAAAAGGCTATCGGTTGCTCGAAACCTTCTTCATTTTTCTGGAGGAGTACCGTGGCAAGTATATGTTCGGAGGCGAACGAGAAAATAAGAAAATCCTTTAGATAATCAGGGCTTTCCAGTATAGGTGCCTCGCTTATAACCTTCTTGATGCGTGCAAATGATGCTTTGGCCTCTGTTGTCCATTTCACTTCGCTGTTCTTTTTTAGCATATCTGTGATCAATTTCACAATTTCAACAAAGTTTGGGATAAATCTCCTCAAAAAACTTATTTTTCCTAAGAATGACTGAATGTCTTTTACATTTCTAGGAATATTTATAGTGTCTATAGCTTCAACCCTGCTAGGATCAATTTTAATTCTGTCTCGAGACACAATATGGCCCAAGAGTTTACCTTCTTGCATGGCAAAGTGAGACTTTTTGGGGTTTAAAGACAAACCAAACCTATGACATTTTTCAAATGTCTGCTTGAGATGTATCAAATGATCTTCGTCAGATTTAGAAAAAACGGTTAGGTCATCATGATAGATAACCATGAACTTGTCTCTTTCGTCGATGAAAGCGATATCCATAGCATGTTGTTAGGTGGCACTTGCATTCATTAGACCAAAAGGCATCTTATCATACATGAATGTACCCCAAGGGGTAGTGAAGGCTATTTTTTCTTTATCATGTTCATTTACGGCAATTTGATTGTACCCGGAGAACCCGTCGATCATCGACATTCTATTTGCCCCAACTACCTTTTCTAATACGTGATCCATTTTGGGTAGAGGGTAGTTGTCTTTGAGGGAGGACTTATTTAGGTTTATAAAATAAACACACAGTCTAATCTTCCCTCTCTTCTTTCTAACCGGGACCAGGTTTGCTACCTAATCAAAGTATCTCAGTGGTACTATTATTTTTGCGTCCAAGAGCTTTTTAACCTCCCTTTCGACCAAGGGAAATAATATAGGGTTGATTTGTCTAAGTTTTTGTCTAAAGGGTTTGACACCAGGCTTCAGGGGTATCTTGTGTTTGATCACAGTGGTGTCGTAGGTTCTTAGTTCTTCATAACACCAAGTGAAAATGTCTTTATATCGCCCGAGTAATTCTTTATACTTGCTCTTTACCTCAGGAGGAAGGTACTTTGATATTTTAACCATCCTAGGCTCCTCTTTTGTCCCTATGTCGCAGTCTTCAACCTCTTCTGGTTGGGGTTGCAGAGTGGATTTTAAGGGCATATCATTCTGATCAAACTGTCTCTCCAGGGGGATTAGTCCCTTTGGAATCTGATTGTTCTTTAAAACTAACATGCGATGGTTAGCAATTTTTTCTCAGAACTCTTGAGACTCCTCTCCCTCTTGCATAATCTAGGTATGATCATTTTGGTCTTCCTGGTCAATGTGGGTTTCGGAGAAATCACCTACCATTTCTAGGAACTTTCTGATCTGTTCGTCATCCTCGAAAACTTGCCAGTGTTGTACGTTGTTTGGTATGGATGGTCTGTGCCTTACCTCTTTGTGGTACTTTAATTTGAAAGCGGTGGGGGGTACGAAAGTTGAAGCCGCTTTGGCCAGTGAATCGGCTTGCTAGTTTTTGGCCCGTGGGATGAAATGAACCTTTACTGATGAAAAGAAATTTTCCATAAGATCCCAGGCACAATTTCTGTAAGATCTCAATCTTGGGTGTTTGGCCTGGTATTGCCAATTTATTTGTTTCACTATCAACTCTACATCTCCGTAAACTTCCAGGTTCTTTATGTTCAACTTCCTCGAAGCTTCCAACCCTAAGACTAAGGCTTCATACTCACATATGTTATTTGTGTAGTCTATATCCCACTGAAGCCTTTAAGAGAAAGGGATAACAAAATCGTTTTTAGGTGCCACAAAAAGTACTCCTGCACCTGCCCCTTCACATGACAGGGCACCATCGAAAAACATTTTCCAAATCCCAGTGCTATGTATATTTTCATATGTCTTTCCTGATTCATTATTTTCTAAGTCGTTCTCTTCTGCACAACTATTTACATCATCATCAAAAGACATAATACAATTTCCTAGATCTTGATCGGCAATATAAATAGGATAATTGTTAGGATTCTGAGGGTCGCTGACTGTGTAGGCTAGCCTTGTTTCCCTGTATAACCGAGTAAGTTGTCCACCAAACACAGGAATCGTGGCGTATGTCATGTCTAGTTGAAGAGACCCACCAAGTTTGGCTCTCCACGACCTAGATAATAGTAAGCCATACTTCGGGGGTATATTAGCAATAACTACATCCATCAAGATGCTTTTCACTGGGACTTGTGCAAGAGTGACTACTAAATCTTTTATCATACCCAGGCACTTAACTCTTCTTGAATCGAAAGAGTAGAGATCCCCATAAGGCTTGGTGATCTCAAGGCCTAGTCTATCCATAATAGTTTTGGGCATCACATTATGTGAGGCCCCAGAGTCTAGCATGCAGTTATGTAGAAGTCGATCATGCACATTCAAGGTGATATAGAAAGGAGCGACGGTGACTCTGGCACCCTCGAAATATGGACCAAAAGTGATATTGGGCTTATCATCTTCCAAGTTTATCACGTCAGAGTGACTTTCTAGCTCCGAAAAACCTATCGCTTTGGTCATCTGCTTTCGATATACAGGATTCTTCGCTAATTCCACCAGAGGGATTGGTATTTTTATCTTATTTATCTCATTTTTGAGGCTGAACCCTCCACTACCTTTGTCCGTTTCTTTGGTTGAAACCCCAGACTCATTTTTTTCTAATTTATTTGTTTGTGCTGATTTATCACCCGTGAGTTTATCTACCGGTATATGTGCTTCAGCTGTCTTGGTTTCCTTTGTTTGGGTCTCAACCTCCTTTACTTTGGGATCTAGCGAGTCTGCCCCTTTCATTTTGCTATTAGGTGTCTCGGTCTCTTTTGGGGCGGGCTTGTATAATTCACCTCTAGGGAGAATTTTCTTGGGTTGAGGAGTCAACGCAGGTTTGTTTTTAGACCTCAGGTTATACCTCAGTTGAACCTCAACCATTATAGAATCAGTTACTTCTTGATAGACATAAACATTGGTGTTGTTTATGTCCTCATATTTATTTGACGATTGTTGAGTGTTCAAGGACTTCTCGTAATATTCTTTAGTTAAGTAAGGTTGTGTATAGTTGTCACCCAAATTTGTCATATCTTCATCCAAATCTTCGAAATCTTGCAGGTCATTTCCTCCTATAAATTTTCATTTTTTAAAGGGGTTTGAATTTTCTGGTCTTTATTTTTAATCTGCCTTTGTTGAATTTGAGGATCGGGGTTTCTTATGAATTCCCTCTTAACGAAAGGATCGGCCTTGGACTTATCTAGCTCCATTCTAGAAATCTTATTCGATAACTCCTTATTTATCCTAGCCATACCATCCATTTTGCCGTCTGTGGATCTATTGGACCCTGAGGGTCCTGCTTGTTCCCCAAAATGATTGTTTTCTCGGTTTCCCATTTCTACCTTGGTTTTCAACTTGTCAGAAGCCATCATATTAGATTCGATTTATACAACATCATCTTGCATTTGGGTTAGGGTAGCCCCCCTCCTTTCTCTCAAAAGAAGTGCGAAATCGGGTTTGAAGGCTCCCGCAAAGGTTACCTTGGCTGCAGGTTGGGATGGATTAACTTCGACCGGGATCTTATTATATAATTTGTTAAATATTTGAATGAATTCCATAACAGTTTCCGAAGTATTTTTCTTTAAAGAGCCAAACTCTGTCAAATAATACAAATGGTCTTTCCTTTCGCCCCATTGTCTAAGAAAGGAGTCTTATAGGGCATCATAGGATAATATAGATCCCGTGGGTAGACTTCGAAACCAAGTTCGTACCTGTCCTTTGAAAGTCTAAACAAACAACCTCGAATATACGTCTTCGTGTTCGAGGCCTAGGATATCGGCGAACAGATCAAAGAAGTTTATATGTTCGGTTGTGGTCAAGTCCCCTTCCCTTGTAAATTTAGGTAAGTTTTTTATGTAATTTTCAAGCAGGTCGTGGAGAGGGACGGGCAGGACCAAAGGCACATGTCTCGTAGCTACTTTAGCGAAAACCCTGGGAGGCGGGGGAGGCGCTTGGCCGCCCGCTCCTCCTCCTGGAGACACTCCATATCCTCCTCTGACGGCCGCCATCGGTACTACAGAATAGGGAAAAGGTGTGTTATATAGAGGGTTATGGAAGACTAAAAGAGAATTTCTAGCTTCTTCGAGAGACGAGAAAAGTGAAGACGGGTGAAAAGAGATGCGAGGACTTGGCTCCTAGGATTTGCAAGAGATGTAATCAGGAGAACCCGCGTGTGTGGAATACGAGTATATGGTATACTCTTCGAGACTTGGCGGGGTCATGAAATCTAACTAAAGAGTCGGCGGGATATCGATCTCTGATAAATTCATTGCGAGGTTTTTACCTTTGTGTACGCCAAAGGTTGTCGGATGGATTTCACTTTTAACCTAAGAGAGAGTAAAAGTTGGATTGATGGTTTCAAGGAGGGGATTGTGCGAAGTTGAAGGTTCAATGAAATTCTTGGTATTGGGTTGTGGGTACTTAAGATGGTACACTGCAGTGGTTGGCTTAAGGGAACCTCTAGTTTTCAGTATTTTTTCGGGATCGGAAACGTGTGTGGTCTGTTTACCGTCCAGGTTTTTTCTGGTATTCCTTCGACTGGATGCCAGCTTATTTAAATGTGGAGTCGCCAAGTGAAATATAATAAAATCCTTTAGAAGGTGTTCACTCTTTGTTCACTATCAAAGGGCGAAACTTGCAAAAATGTCGTTCTTCCCAGGGAAAAGGTTTCGTAACTTTGTCCCAGGCAACGGTGCCAGAAAGATGTTGTTCCAGAGTTTGTACTTAAGGATTAGAGAGTACAGTGTCTAGGCATCCGAAAGTGAATAAAGGATAAAAAGGGGGGAAGAATCAACCTTCGGGAAAGGAAGCTAAGGGTGATTTCCAGGTTGTCGCTGTCTCGCTTCCAACTGTTCCTGGATGCTTATATCCCATTCAATCGCGGCCCATGAACGTTCAAGTTCTACTTGGGTGGTGGCCGTTTTAAGTATGGTATTGAAAAGGTTCAAAGTGATATGGGTTTGGTCCGACAAGCCGGGTTCAATATTAGGTTGTCTTGGAACGGGGACAGTCATAGAGGAACAAGAAAATTAAAGGAGAGTTCGAGGTTTTTGATGCTGTATCAATTTGATCGTATAAAAGAGAACTTTGAATCCGATATTTGGAGATAAAGTGAAAACCAAAGGCCTTTTCCCATAACTGAGTTATCTTTTAAATAAATGGTGTGTGAAATGTGAGAAAAACATTAAGCTGTCTATAATGCGAGGCTCCTATCAAGGGAGAATCTCACCCTGTAAAAAGAAGAAGAAAAAGACAAGAAGAAATCTGACGAAGCATAAAATATGAAGATCTAAAGAGTTCACGGGTCTTGTACCTGCTAATAGCCGATACAGAGGAAAAAATGTAAACGATATAGATGACTAAAAATCGATCACCACAATAGAGGTTTTACTAAATTTCAGTAACAACATTCATTAGATATATATGCGAAATGAAATTGAATATGTGATGCAGGAGCATCTCCCACATCAAGCGAGCCAGCGCGGAGGCGAAAGACAGTTGGACAAGCGCCAGCACAAATTTTGAAATTTCCTTGAAGTTGTTGCGCTAACCTTAAATGCGAAAATTAAATGAAGCGCACTTGTATAATGTAAACAGACATTGAGTGGATTTCTCTTGTCCTTAGTAGGTAGAAGGCATTTAAAGTAGTTAATGCAGGTAGATAGAATTTAATTCTAGATTAGACAGTTTCTAGAGCGCAAGAGGGAAACATGATATAGACACCCTCATTGTGTATTGTATCATTAGATTGAATTGAAGCATTGGAGAAAAGAGCATGCAGAGAGCTGTGTAAGAACACCCATGTATAGATATTTGGATTAATAGAAGAGATTGATTCAAATCCATGGTTTTGTGTTGTTCTCTGTGTATTGATGCTGAATGATATGCTCATGAATGGTTGCTTCCTGTTATACATTTGCTTTATATGTTGTGTATATGATTTCATGCTTTGAATTTGAAGTCTGAGAGGATGGAAGAAATAGTTTCAATTGTTTCTCTATCTGAGTAAGAATTCCTGCAAGGAGTGCAGTTGAAGTGTCAGCAAGGAGTGCGTCGACAAGAATTCAGGGTTGCGTCTCTGAAGCTCAGATAGGGTCACTTTTTTTCTCGTTCACCCAATAGTGCAGTTGGGCACAAGAGCCGTGCAAGGAGTGCGCAGGCCAAGTGAAGTCTCAGAGTTGCGAATCTGAGCAGAGTGTTGAGAGACTGCTGCTGCAGGTGTGCGTAGAGTTGAAAGGATTCAAACACTTAGACATGTTTGAAAGTTTCCATAAGGAGTGCGCACAAGAGTCTTTTCTAAGGCTCAGAGTCATAAGAAAGCTCAGGAAGGATAAGGCCTTCAGAGTTGTTGAAGGACAATGCAGGGAGTTGGTGCGTGAAGTGTTTAAGCAGGCGTTGCAAGTTTGCGCGCAGGTGAACAAGTTTTCACAGAGGAATACTTGGTTCATTTTTCAGATATCACAACGAGGAACGGACGGTCGATATTCTCTGAGGAGGATTCACAATATCCCGTGAGCTGTGGGATCTCGCGGAGAAGCAAGGGAGATACGGGAAGTGTTTTCCAAGAGGTTTGAAGCTCAGGAGGGGCAGAACCGTAGATCCAAGTCATGAGGACCGTTGGATTTACGTGTGGATTCGCACATCGGGGTTTCGTGGGTTGAAACTCCGTAATACTGCATCAGGAATCGCGATATCACGATACGTGATATCCCAAAAAGGCTAAGGGAATAGTGTGGGGGCCACAAGGGTCAATCCGTGGACAGGTGGCATAATATATCAGGGTTTCGCAGCGAGAAGTTTCGAAACCATTACCTCAGGATTCGCGATACCGCGAAATCCAAAGTGTCGATAAGGTGAAGTGACGTGAAGGGTCGAACTCGCACGTGTGTTGGAGTTTCGCCATATCGGGGTTCGGGAGTCGGGGATACGAGTGGTTCAACATCGCGAGTGCCAAAATCGTGATAGAGAAAACCCCGATAGAAAAAGGTCAGCGTTGACGGGTTGTCGGGTCTCGGGGATTCAAGAGACCTACGCTCAACCATTGGATCCGCGAAGTCGCAAGTTCCGATATCCCTAGTACAAAGAGGGGATCGTACGAAGATTGCTGTGGGTGCAGATTTCCCGATCGGGAAAATTGAAGAGCTAGTTGAGAGTTCTTCGGGCCGCAAGGGAAAGAAAGATCCTATGAGCTGACGTGACCTTTCGACCTGCGGGTTGTGAAGGGAGCAGTGTTGCCATCAAGTGGTATCAGAGCCACAAAAAGGTTCTTTGCTTTCTGTAGCAGAGAAGAAGAAAATCCATCATGCCGCCGAGGAGAAGAGACATGCAATCACCCGATCCAGAGGATAGGGAAATGCCGAGAAGAAGAGGCAGGCAGATGACTGATCCAGTTATGGAGAGAGAAATACGATATGTACAAGAAAGACTCGAAGACATGGAGACAACGCAAAGACGCACAGTCAGTGCGGGGGATCTCAGTGATTCCGAAAGTGAGATTGAGGCTGAACGAGAAGAAGAAGTTGCAGCTAAAGATGCATCAAACGAACGTTTGATCAGAGCTATTGCAAGAATGGGTGCAAGAGAAAAGATGGACATTCTAGTTTATGAGGGAAACTTGGATGCAGAGGAGATTCTAGACTGGATTAGAGCTCTAGACACGTACTTCGACTACGAAGATGTCGAAGAAGACAAGAAAGTCAAGCATGCTGTCATGAGATTGAAAAGACATGCAACATTATGGTGGGATGAACTACAAGCTGATAGACGCTGCAAGGGCAAGCAAAGGATCAAAAGCTGGGATAGAATGATTGCAAAGCTGAAGGCAAAATTCATCCCCAGGGACTATCAAATTACTCTGTTCAGGAGGATGCAGAACCTGAGACAGAAGCTGATGACAGTGAAATAATACACCAAGGAATTATACAGGCTGAACATCAGAGCAGGTCATCGGGAGAGCGATGATGAGAAGGTTGCCAGATACATGAATGGCCTGAGATATGACATCCAAGATGAGATGAGCATGGTAACCATCCGAACGGTGGAAGATGCTTATTAGATGGCTCTGAAAGCAGAAGAGAAGCTGAGCCGAAAGCAGGGTCAGAGAGGCTGAGGCAGAAGTCAGCCAAGAGGCAAGTCGGTTGCCCAGGACAGAAATCAAAAGCCCAAGGAAGACTAGAAGAAACCTCAGACTTGAACTGAGAGAGGTGGAAGTTCACAGCGTGGGAAATATGTTGAACAGAGAGGATAACATACTGAGCAGAGAGGAGAATATGCTGATAACAATACTTTTCCTCGTACTAGAGGTAGAGGAAGAGGAAGAGGAAGAGGTGGAGTCATTACATGCTTCACGTGTGGAAAGAATGGGCACAAGTCATACAAGTGTCCAGATAAAAAGAAAGAGATTGGAGAAAGTCACATCGCCGAGGCACAGAGGCGGGATGTTGAGGCAGAAGATGCTGAAGGCGGAAGATCGCTGATGATGCGAAAAGTCCTTTTGACACCAGAGAAGGAGGTGGAGAGTTCAATCCAAAGGACCAGACTTTTTAGAACTGCTTGCAAAACCAAGGACAGGGTATGCAAGGTCATTGTGGATAGTGGTAGCACGGGTAATCTCATTTCAACCAAGATGGTGGAGAAACTGGAGTTGGAGAGGATTGATCATCCAAGCCCATATATAATTTCGTGGCTACAAAAAGGACACCAGGTAACTGTCACTAAACAATGTTTAGTTGAATTCAAGATAGGAGGATATAATGATAAGATGTTATGTGATGTTATTCCTATGGATGTTTGTCATCTATTACTGGGTAGACCATGGCAATATGACAGGAATGTGATTCATTATGGGCGAATGAACACATACACCCTGGAGAAGAATGGGAGGACACACATGTTGCTTCCAATCAAGGATAAGGAAGTGAAACCGGAAGTAAGCAACACTGTACTTCTCATGAGTGGGAAGGAACTTCTTACAGAGGTTAAGAAGAAGGAATATCCACAATTCATTGTGGTCAGGAAGCTGAAGATTGTTTTGACTAGCACAAGAGTGGATGATTTACCAGAAGAAATTCAGGAACTGCTGGAAGAGTTCGCTGATATAGTAGTGGACGAATTACCTCGTTCGTTGCCACCAATCAGGAGTGTGAGTCATCATATTGATCTCATACTAGGAGCCAGTTTGCCAAATAAAGCCGCGTATAGATTGACACCGCAAGAGAATGAATAGGTTAAAAGGCAAGTCCAGGATTTGTTGGACAAAGGTTTGGTCAGGGAAAGCTTGAGTGCATGTGTTGTTCCAACTGTACTCAGTCCAAAGAAAAACGAAGGCTGGAGGATGTGTACTGACTCGAGAGCGATAAACAAGATAACCATCAGGTACAGATTTCCATTGCCAAGGATGGATGATCTGTTGGATTGCTTAAGTGGAGAAAAATACTTTTCAAAGATTGATTTGAAAAGAGGATATCACCAGATTTGCATGAGAGAGGGTGATGAATGGAAGACAACATTCAAAACAAACGAAGGATTGTATGAATGGCTTGTTATGCCATTTGGCTTAACAAATGCGCCGAGTACCTTCATGAGGTTGATGAACGAAGTCCTGAGGGAGTTCATCGGGAAATTTGTCATTGTGTATTTAGATGACATACTGATTTACAGTAGGACAGTGGCAGAGCATCTGAAGCATTTGGCTACAGTAATGCATAAACTACAGCAGGAGAAGCTGTTGATAAACATGAAGAAGTCCTCATTCATGAAGACAGAGCTCATTTATTTGGGATTTGTTATTTCTGCAGATGAGTTGAGGATGGATCCAGATAAGGTGGAGGTGATCAAGAATTGGCCATCACCGAAGAATATCTTTGAGGTGAGAAGTTTTCACGGATTGGCTAGTTTCTACCGAAAGTTCATCAAGAATTTCGGTGGAATTAGTGCAGCGATGATGGATACAGTGAAGAAAAGACATAAATCTTTTCACTGGACAACAGAGGTTGAGAAGAGTTTTAATCTGTTGAAGAGGAAGATTACAGAACAACCAGTCTTGGTGTTGCCGGATTTCCAAAAGACATTTTAGGTGAAGTGTGATGCCAACGGATTCGCAATCGGGGCAGTCTTAAGTCAGGAAGACAGGCCGATAGCATACTTCAGCGAGAAGCTGAATGAAGCGAAGGTGAAATAATCCACGTATGATAAGGAATTTTATGCTATCATACAGGCATTGAAGAAATGGAGGCATTACTTGATCCTGAAAGAGTTTGTATTGTACAGTGACAATCATGCATTGAAGTTTGTGACTCAACAATAAAAGTTGAATCAAAAACATGTCAAATGGGTTGAGTATATGCAGAATTTCACATTTGTGATAAAACATATTTCTGGTACTGCTAACAAAGTTGCTGATGCTTTGAGCAGGAAGTGTTTGTTGTTGCAGGAGTTCCGAGTCAAAAAGTTGGGTTTTGATGATCTCAGGGACATGTACGCAGGTGATCAGGATTTTGGAGAAGCGTATAAAGCAGCTGAGAATCCATTTCTCAGAGATAGAAGCCAATGGGCCGAATACATGATCCAGGAAGGATTGCTGTTCAAGGACAATCAACTGTGCATTCCGAAATGCTCCATGAGGGAGAATCTGCTGAAGGAAAAACACAGTGGAGGATTGACAGGACACTTTGGTCATGACAAGACGTTCGCAAAGCTGAGTGAGTCATATTTTTGGCTGGGAATGTGAGCAGATGTCAAGAGGTTTGTGGACAGATGCAATATTTGCCAGCATTCGAAGGGAAGAAGACAGAATTCAGGATTCTATCAACCATTGCCCATACCAGAGAGGCCGTGGGAAGCGATTAACATGGATTTTGTATTGGGGTTGCCAAGAACAAAAAGAGGTGTTGATTCAATCCTTGTGGTAGTGGATAGATTTTCCAAGATGGCACACTTCATTCCATGTCAGAAAACCAGTGACGCAACACACATTGCGAACTTGTTTTTCAAAGAGGTCATTCGACTTCATGGGTTGCCAAGGAGTATAGTTTCGGACAGAGATACTAAATTCATAGGGCATTTTTGGAGGACCTTATGGAAGAAGCTGGGAACAAACTTGCTTTTTAGTTCAGCTTATCATCCTCAGACGGATGGACAGACAGAAGTAGTGAACAGAAGTCTGGGAGACTTGCTGAGAAGCTTGGTGACAGAGCACCATAGCCAGTGGGACAACATATTACCACAGATAGAATTTGCTTATAACGATTCAATCAACAGGAGCACAGGGCAAAGTCCATTTCAGGTTGTCTATGGAATACAACCGAGATGAATTTCTAAATTGAGGGATTCAGAATAGACTGCGACTAGGAGCGCTAGTGCAGAAGATTTCACAGAGGCGATGAAAGAACTTCACAGCCAGGTGAAGCAGCGACTGTTGGATTCAAGTCACGAATATAAGCGCAGAGCCGATCAGCGAAAGAGACAACTTCAGTTCGAGGTTGGAGATTTGGTTCTGGCACATTTGAGAAAGGAAAGGTTCCCAAGAGGAACATACAATAAATTGAAGATGAAGAAAATCAGACCATGTAGGGTCTTGAAGAAGTTTGGGGCGAATGCTTATGAGATTGAATTACCCGATGGGATTGGAATTTCTCCGATATTCAATGTCTCGGATTTGTACCCATATAAAGATGGAGAAGCAGAGACTGGAAATGAGCAGCCAACGATTCAATGGAAAAAGCAGATGCCAGTTGCAGAGAAGCCACAGATGGAGCGCATACTGGACAAGAGAGTAAGTAAAAGGACCAGGCGAAAGAAATATTTTGAGTATCTGGTCAAGTGGAAATACCATCCAGTTGAAGATGCCAACTGGGAGAACGAAGCAGAAATACTAAAGCATGGACAGACCATGTGTGAGCTCATGGACAAGAGCCCATGAAAGTTTTCAAGCGAGGGAGAATGATGCAGGAGCATCTCCCACATCAAGCTAGCTAGCGCAGAGGCAAAAGACAGCTGGACAAGCGCCAACACAAATTTTGAAATTTCCTTGAAGTTGTTGCGCTAACCTTAAATGTGAAAATTAAATGAAGCGCACTTGTATAATGTAAATGAACCTTGAGTGGATTGCTCTCGTCCTTAGTAGGTAGAAGGCATTTAAAGTAGTTAATGCAGGTAGATAGAATTTAATTCTAGATTAGACAGTTTCTAGAGCGCAAGAGGGAAACGGGATATAGACACCCTCATTGTGTATTGTATCATTAGATTGAATTGAAGCATTGGAGAAAAGAGCATGCAGAGAGCTGTGTAAGAACACCCAGGTACATATATTTGGATTAATAGAAGAGATTGATTCAAATCCATGGTTTTGTGTTGTTCTCTGTGTATTGATGCTGAATGATATGCTCATGAATGGTTGCTTCTTGTTATACATTTGCTTTATATGTTGTGTATATGATTTCATGCTTTGAATTTGAAGTCTGAGAGGATGGAAGAATGCGTTTCAATTGTTTCTCTATCTGAGTAAGAATTTTTGCAAGGAGTGTAGTTGAAGTGTCCGCAAGGAGTGCGTCGACAAGAATTCAGGGTTGCGTCTCTGAAGCTTAGATAGGGTCACTTTTTTTCTCGTTCACCCAATAGTGCAGTTGGGCACAGGAGCCGTGCAAGGAGTGCGTAGGCCAAGTGAAGTCTCAGAGTTGCGAATCTGAGCAGAGTGTTGAGAGACTGCTGCTGCAGGTGTGTGCAGAGTTGAAAGGATTCAAACACTTAGACGTGTTTGAAAGTTGCCGCAAGGAGTGCGCGCAAGAGTCTTTTCTAAGGCTCAGAGTCATAAGAAAGCTCAGGAAGGATAAGGCCTTCAGAGTTGTTGAAGGACAATGCAGGGAGTTGGTGCGTGAAGTGTTTAAGCAGGCGTTGCAAGTTTGCGCGTAGGCAAACAAGTTTTCACGGAGGAATACTTGGTTCATTTTTCAGAGATCACAAGGAGGAACGGACGGTCGGTATTCTCTGAGGAGGATTCGCGATATCCCGTGAGCCGTGGGATCTCGCGGAGAAGTAGGGGAGATACGGGAAGTGTTTCCCAAGAGGTTCGAAGCTCAGGAGGGGAAAAACCGTAGATCCAAGTCACGAGGACAGTTGGATTTACGCGTGGATTCGCACATCGGGGTTTCATGGGTTGAAACTCCGTAATACTGCATCAGGAATCACGATATCACGATACGCGATATCCCGAAAAGGATAAGGGAACAGTGTGGGGGCCACGAGGGTAAATCCGTGGACAGGTGGCATAATATATCGGGGTTTCACAACGAGAAGTTCCGAAACCATTACCTCAGGATTCGTGATACCGCGAAATTCGAAGTGCCGATAAGGTGAAGTGACGTGAAGGGTCGAACTCGCGCGTGCGTCGGAGTTTCTCCATATCGGGGTTTGGGAGTCGGGGATACGAGTGGTTCAACATCGCGAGTGCCAAAATCGCGATAGAGAAAACCCCGATAGAAAAAGGTCAGCGTTGACAGGTTGTCGGGTCTCAGGGATTCGAGAGACCTACGCTCGACCATTGGATCCGCGAAGTCGCGAGTTCTGATCTCCCTAGGACAAAGAGGGGATCGCACGAAGATTACTGTGGGTGCATATTTCCCGATCGGGAAAATAGAAGAGCTGGTTAAGAGTTCTTCGGGCCGCAAGGGAAAGAAAGATCCTATGAGCTGACGTGACCTTTCGACCTATGGGTTGTGAAGGGAGCGACGTCAACATAAATATGAAATCACAGAGGAAACAAACTCATAACACAGTCTTGACGGAATCAGGAGTCTTTAGATTGCTTTGTATTAAATTTCAAAAGGAGAGAGTCTCTATTACAATCGACCAAAAATGTACAGCGTTATTTCTTTCTTCTAATTTCATATTTATACAAACTTCTACATGCTGGAATTTCAATCGTTCCAGGAGTTTTTTGGGTTACAAAAAAAAAGAGATTAAACGTTTCGATTCTTTGTCTCTGTCCTTCTTTCGGGCAAATGGAACACCTTCCTTTATTTTCTCTTCGATTTCTAAAAATATAACAGGCAGACACTTGTCATTATTTGATACTGAAAACCTGCCCCTTCACATGCTCGGTGCAAGTGACGCACCTCTCCACCAACTGGGCTATCAACCTGGAAGGTTCTGTTTGATTATTTGCCTCAAAAGTGTAATAATCCTTCACTAATTATGGCAACTTTCCTTCTACCTGTTGGTCTTCGGCGCCGATAGAACATAAATGTACACTTGGTTTTATTAGCCATTTATCTACTTGGATTATATCCATCTGAGTTATCTGTGATATTTCAACCAACTCTCTTTCCTCATTCTCCTTGATATTGAGTATGTGCTTGGCTATATTAATCTGCCCCAATGCCTCAGTGTTGTTTTCACTATCGAGATCCAACAAACTCCCATCTATGAAGTCAAAAGTTTCTTCACAAGAGTTTCTTACCTCTTTAGCTCGTTGTCTGCCTTCTGATATGTTATGCTCCCATGCCTTCAACAAGATGTTACCTCGGGTCTGCTCTGGGATGGAAAGCCTGGAACTACTGCCCGTTTCCTTTTTTGTCGTGGCTATAAAAGCCTCTTGGAAAACGACCCGAGCTGCCCCAACTTCTTTTTCTCTGAAGGAGATGTTTTCAAGTACTTGATCAATGAGTTGGTAGTGGTTTTGAATAGTTTCCACTTTAGCAAGTAAATCTTAATGAGTAGCCGACACTCTTTTTCGGATTTCTATGGCTTGGGATTGGAATATCCCGATATCTATCATCTGGCTTTCGGCAAAATTTAATTTGGCCTGCAATTGCCCTATCAATTCTCCTTGTTGGCTTATCTGTGATTGGCTGGTCTGAGCCATGAGTTGTGTCTGTTCGTGATTGGATTTGAGCTGCTCGATTTCCTTTTGAAAGGTTTCCCTAGCTAGATTTATACCTATGTTCACTTGATCTCTGGCGACTGCTTTTGCTGTAGCCAGCTTATCCTCCAAAGTTTTGATCAAGCGGTTTTTCCGCTTCAACTGTTCTTTTAGGGACTCGATAGAATATTGGTTGGCTGTAGCAAAAGCCCCCAACGCCCCTGCTATCTGAGTTTCAAATTCCTCTTTTTTCATGGCTCTCCCATCAGCAAGGATTTTAAATTTCTTGGCCGTCGTGCCTACTTCTCGATAAAGTTCGTGTTTCACAACGACCTTTCTCTTCTTATTGAAGAAAAATTCGTTCAGAGGAAACTCTTCCACAATTATGGGCATTAGTTCTTCGGTGAAAATCCATCCTGCATTTGGGATCTCCTTTGTGGACTGTAGGGGAGTAACATAAATGATGGGGCTGCCGATCTGCTTGGATGATTTCTCCGGGGTAACAACCGAGGTTGGCTTGCTTGGAGGATTGGAGATCTCATCTTCCTGTTTCGGGCCCTCGATTTGCTTCTTCTTTTCCTAGTGTTCCTCTTGGTCAGGTCTTGAATCTTTGGATCCCTTGGCTTCCATTTGCTATACATCTGCAGTCGATGAGTTCTTACCCTGTAAGACTGGGGGAAGGCAGCTCCGTCGGTGTTCCTAAAATTTGAAAAAATCAACCATCTCCTCGGGTGACAGGGTTTGAATCTGACTTAGGACCTAGGCATAGGATCTCACCCCTCGGAAGATGTCGTCATGAGGTGAATTCTCATGTTCATACCTTTTAAGGCCACAACTCGCCATGTGATTACCCACGATCCTGTGTGGGTCATGCTTCTTGAACTCAATGTGGACCAATTTAATATCCTCCAAAGCCACTGCCTCGACTTTTGCGTGTCCAAAATTTAATAAAGAATATGCATTCAAATGAATGGGGAAGGGCGGCCATACCTTCTTCAAAAATCCTTTAAGCTCCTTGCTTATGCTGCCAATCATAGTTTGCCTAGCGATTTCACAACAAACCAGCCTGTCCAGTATGAATAATGGTAGAGCATAGGGGGGAACAGAGGTGTCGAAAACCCTGATGTATGAAAATTTCACCTCTACGTACCAGTCAGACACGTTGCTCAAGTTGGTGGTGATGCTATCTGAAATTCTGGGCAGTGGGTTGCCGAAGATGGAGACATGCATTGGTACCATTACCCAATTGAAAATTTCGTATATAAATTCTGTGGCCTTATCTTCCCAAAGTTTGGAGTGGTAGACATGGATAGGCTCAGCCTCAGATGGAGTCTATCTCCAGCTCATTAGAGGGAAAGGTGTCATGAAACAGACAACATCCATGATGTAGGCGGACATAAAAAATGAAGCGGCCTTTCCATTCGCCCTCTGCATCCGATATTCAGTAATCCGACTAGTCAAACTGTCTGACAACAATTTGGCCCAGTCAAAGGAACAACCTTCAACAATTGTATGAATGAGAGGCACCCACGGGAGAAAAACATGTGTGGTGTCCTCCTTCCCATACAACCTACAGGTCAACATTGCTATATATTTGAATTGCGGTTCCAGGGAAGAGATTGAATTAACTCCGTTACCGTCCGCCCTGAACTTTGCGGGGTGCGAGACCCAATCCTTGATTAGATCAGACAAATTTCTGTCGTATTGCTCGCATTCTTTCCACTTAAAACCTTCCAGAAACTTGACATTGTGTGAGAAGTTTGGTGTGGGTGACAATTGGTACATCGCCTGCAAATGCTCTGGTCTGAAGGTCCCAATGGTCACCTTCTGCTCGCTGATAATAGTTCTTGTCAGGATATCCACATGATCTAATGCCCATTGGATTATATCATAGTAGGGAAGGAGTCGTGGCTTGGCCGCTATCTTATGCATCTCTGCTTGAATGACGATTTTGTATTTGGTGGTCAAATCGTCCTTCTCATTATCGCTGGAATCATCTGAACAGTTCACCAATTCGGACTGAAGAACCTCAGAGATGTATGACTAGGTTCTGACAGAATCAATACTTCGGGGTGAAGTATCGGAAACATTATCTGAGCCTTGCCCTGAATTCTCAACAATCGCCTTGGATGCTTTTCATGGAGCCATGATAGAGGACTCTGACTTAGCTCTCCTGTAGTAAAAATGTGTATACATACAGAAATTAGCCTGGTGAGAAAAGCTTCTTTGCACAAGATATAAATGAAATTTGAAATAATGAGAGAAAGAACTCTATATCTCGACCATTTAAAACCTCGATGTCCTTATGAACATAATGGTCAAATCATTTTTAGAGAAATATTTAGCAACAAAAACAATATCTTTACCTATCACTTCACCTCACTTCAAATAAATGGCATAAATTTTGACCGGTCGTAACACACGTTAGCGCAAAAAAATTTAAATTTAACCCGTAGACGGTGCATTTTACTATTTGTTTTAATGCACTGATTAATATGGCTTAACTTCTTTAATTAGGTTTTCTTTAAACTTTAATCACCCTTTTCGGCGTTTTCCGTATCAAGAGATTTCACTCCTATCCTTCGAGCCCCTAAAACCCGAGATCGCGATGACACGATTTAGTTAAACAAAAACGTGATCTAGATTAAGTGTTTAATTAATATTGTGATTTCGGGACTTGGGGCTATGAAGGTATAGTTTCTTGGAAGAGTGAATGCTGAGTCGCGAAACCCCGACATTGTTTAACTACAGTTTAAAACGACTTACACCTGAAACTAACCTGGGTGACTTGTAAAACTATCTCGCAACTTCGCCTATCGGAGTTATGACGGTAAGACTTTTGGGGAGAGCGATCGCCGAGATGCGAAATCCTGACAACACTTTACTAAGGTTTAAGGAACTTTACTCTCGGCGCTGACCTGGGTAACCTTTCAAGGTTGTTTTGTGACTTCACACATTGGGGCTTGGAGACCGTGTGACTTGTAACTTCCGAAACACGATATCCCGAGGTATATAAAAGTGAAAAAACTCATTTAACGATTAAATGGAAATGGCTTAGGAGTACAAAGACCATCGCCACTTTGCATATCAGGACTACTGAGATTTTCAGTGGGTAAAGGTCACGAAGTAAAAGACAACTTAAAGGCCAACCTTTGATTTTAAGAATTACATTTAAACTAGTTTGAGAAAGGTGACTCCAACATAGGCTCCAACTAGGGATCCCATCTTCCTACGAGACGGGAAGAACAGTAGACCACGTTGCTGTATTGGGTGAATGGAGTCATTGGTTTTACTTATGCAAAACTTGCTTAAGGAAAGGGGATATAGAGGGAAGAGGAGATTTTGTCTTTTACTTCTAAAAAGATTTTCAACACTCAAAGGTGTTTCAAACTCAGCTGCAGCCCCTTTCATGACTTTCTCTTTCTCATTACCGAATTCAGGTCTACATTAAGACAATCAAAACAGTCCTAGGAAATCCAACAGATCTTGTGGCTTTTGGCTTGCATCAAATGAAGTTTATTACATGTTTTTAATCGGGGAGCCCTATCTGAACTTAGGATGCAGATCTTGTTTTGAGAAAGTTGATTACCAGAGTAGAGTGAGATTCATGTATAATAGCCTTACATATATCTCAGATATTTCTTCACTACCAACGAGCCTGTTCAATACCCCAGTGAAGTTATCTGGCCCTTTCTACTTAATTTCCTTTCACCACTTCGAAATATATTTATGCATTTAAATGCTAAGACAAGGGAAATCATTTATGAATTTCCTTTCATCGTCTCTTTAGACTAGATGGGGGCAATCAAATATGAATTTCCTTTCACCATCTATCTTGTAATTTACTTTTTAGAACACGAAGTGGGGGCAATCAGTTTGTATGAGGGATGATATCTCTGTAATATTTGTAGTGGAGGTCTGTCAACTTGCTTTGATTACTCGGTACCAACCTTCCCTTAACTTTCAAAACACCTTAGCTCGTAAGGAAAAAGGGAAAGATTACTTCCAGGGGCCTTCCTTCGAGCAAGCCTCAATCCTTCGAAACTGTTAAAAAACCTAGAAGAGTCAGGATCAACGTACGCATAACTTTGTTTAGTAAGAGACTAAGGAGTTGTGAAGACTGGCTTACTTTCTAAAATCTGCTTTACAGCTTCCAAAGCTAAAACGTAATCTCTTCTCCCTATGTATGGAATTCGAAAAGATGCTTGTTTTTTTTTTTAAGAAGGTAAGTTTGCGGCCAGAAAAAAGGTGACGGAGAGAGATCTAGGATTCAAAACATAGGGATCATGGATTAAAACTGAGTTTGGGACCCTTTTTCGGAGGCGCTTTACTTCTCTGCTTATCTTAATTACCTCCTATCTTTATCTAGGTGAAACTCTTAGGACCCAGAGTAAGGAGTCGTTCTTTTGATAACCAGTCAAGCGAAAACATCATAATTATGAGATTGTCATGGCGCTTTAGAGACCTTCGTTAAAAGAAAAGAAAAACTCTCAGGAATTCGTACCTTTGCCTTACCATTTCGTTTTCTTTTAAAATAACGGAAAATTTTTTCTATCACCTGTTTTCGACGAATTTAGTCTCCGATATATGATGTTCTGTTTTCTCCTTTCGCTCGTGTGGGCTGCAAGCCAGAATCTTGTAAACATGAAGAGTGCTTTTTAAAAGAGCTGAATGTATTGAAAATTTCGTATCTCTACTTCTACAAAAATTATTGACCTAATTAAATAGAGGTGAAAGTAAACTTACCAAAGAGAAATTATGAAATAGAAAGAAAACACAAACTGGTATATACAATGGAAATTTGTTGGGAACCAATTATTGCATATAGTGTTTTAAATAACGCCCGTTGACAAGGGCGTTGAAAATTTTACTGTCCAGATTTTCTAATAGAAATGAATTTTTTCCTTCGGGAGCTGGGACTTTGAATGGTCCGTACCAGATATGATCAAATTTACCGTGCTTTGCCGAGTCTTCCTTCCTAGCATCCCATTTCAAGACCAAATCACCAGGGAGAAACTCTCTGTCTTTGGCCTTACGATCGAATAATGTTTTCATGTCGTCTTGATACTTCTTAAACCTTTCATCCACCTCAACCCTGTGCTGTTGTACTTCAATCAACTGGTTTATCCTTCTTGTGAGATGGTTTGGTTCTTCTTTCTCATCTTGCCAAAGTTTCATTACGGGAAGCGGTAGATTTATGGGTAATACCATGTCGGTCCCGTACACCATTTGGAAAGGAGAAGTGCCAATAGATTTTTTCGTGCCTATCCGATTCACCCATAGAGCGTATTTCAAATGCACGTGCCAAGATTTTTTGTTCTCATTGAAAACTTTCTTAATTACATTGATCAGACTCTTGTTTGAAGACTCGGCTGGTCCATTTCCTTCGGGGTAATATGCCGTGGAATGGTTGATCACGATATTGTATTTTTGGCAAAAACTGATCATAGCCATAGATTTAAAAGCCTGGGTGTTATCTGTGAGTATCTTTCAGGGGCAGCCGAATCTAGACAAAATGTTCTCTTCTAGGAAATCTATTACCATCGAATCAATTGCCCTTCTGGTTGGAATAGCCTCCACCCATTTAGTGAAGTAATCTATGGTAGTCAGGATCCATTTGTGTTGAGCGCTAGAATGGGGGCTAATTTCACCTATAAAATCTAGTCCCCATTGCTAAAAAGGGGATTCCGTCTTGACTGGAACCAACGGTAGCGCTGGGAGTTTATGCTTGCCTGCGAACAATTGGCAAGGGTTGCATGTTATGACTTTGGCATTGATGTCTGAGAAAAGTTTTGGCCAATAATACCCTGCCCTCAGGATTTTATAAGCTGTCTCCCTCCAAGCGTGATGTCCCCCGCACACTCCTTCGTGAAATTCGCTTATGACCTTCTCTGTTTCTGATTCAACCAAACAAACCAACAAGAATCCAAGTGGGTCCTTCCAATACAATTGACTTTTAGATATACAGTACTTGACCGCATGTAGTTTTAGCATCCTGGCTTTGGATGGGGATAAATCAGTTGGGCATTTCAAGGTCAGCAAGTAGGACACTATGTTTTTGTACCAATAAGATGAGGCAAACTTCTCTTCGATTTTGGTTACACTTGTTTTCTCATCGAGCTCGTTCATGTCTACATGCTGTTCACATCCCTGTAGGTCATTTATACCAAGGGATCTGAAATTTGATTCAGCTAAGAGTTTATCCAAAGCTTGTCCCTTTATTAGTCTCATCGGTTTTATGTCTAGATCAAATTCTTGAATTTTAGCGAGCCACTGTCCCCTTTTTCCATCATTGTCAGACTGAACCAAAATATCTTTTACAGATTTGGTGGGTACGTACGTGATTACCTTGGAATGCAACACGTAAGTTCCGAAAGCCTTTAATGCCTTCACCATAGCGTATGCTTGTTTTTCTATTATATCATATTTGAGTTCAACGTCTCTGAGAATTTTGTTGAAAAAGGCTATCGGTTGCTCGAAACCTTCTTCATTTTTCTGGAGGAGTACCGCGACAAGTGTATGTTGGGAGGTGAATGAGAAAATAAGAAAATCCTTTAGACAATCAGGGATTGCCAGTACAGGTGCCTCGCTTATAACCTTCTTGATGCGTGCAAATGATGCTTTGGCCTTTGCTGTCCATTTCACTTTGCTGTTATTTTTTAGCATATCTGTGAGCAATTTCACAATTTCAACAAAGTTTGGGATAAATATCCTCAAAAAATTTATTTTTCCTAAGAATGACTGAATTTCTTTTACATTTCTAGGAATATTTATAGTGTCTATAGCTTCAACCCTGCTAGGATCAATTTTAATTTCGTCTCGAGACACAATATGGCCCAAGAGTTTACCTTCTTGCATGGCAAAGTGAGACTTTTTGAGGTTTAAAGACAAACCAAACCTGTGACATTTTTTAGACATCTGCTTGAGATGTATCAAATGATCTTCGTCAGATTTAGAAAAAATGGTTAGGTCATCGAGATAGATAACCACGAACTTGTCTCTTTCGCTGATGAAAGCGATATCCATAGCACGTTGGAAGGTGGCACCTACATTCATTAGACCAAAAGGCATCTTATCATACATGAATGTACCTTAAGGGGTAGTGAAGGCTATTTTTTCTTTATCATGTTCATTTACGACAATTTGATTGTACCCGGAGAACCCGTCGATCATCGACATCCTATTTTCCCCAACTACCTTTTCTAATACGTGATCCATTTTGGGTAGAGGGTAGTTGTCTTTGAGGGAGGACTTATTTAGGTTTCTAAAATCAACACACAGTCTAATCTCCCAGCTCTTCTTTCTAACCGGGACCAAGTTTGCTACCCAATCGGTGTATCTCAGTGGTACTATTATTTTTGAGTCCAAGAGCTTTTTAACCTCCCTTTCGACCACAAGCAATAAGATAGGGTTGATTTGTCTAAGTTTTTGTCTAAAGGGTTTGACACCAGGGTTCAGGGGTATCTTGTGTTCGATCACAGTGGTGTTGTAGGTTCTCAGTTCTTCGTAAGACCAAGCAAAAATGTCTTTATATCGCTCGAGTAATTCTTTATACTTGATTTTTACCTCAGGAGGAAGGTACTTTGATATTTTAACCATCCTAGGCTCCTCTTTGGTCCCTATGTAGCAGTCTTCAACCTCTTCTGGTTGGGGTTGTAGAGTGGATTTTAAGGGCATATCATTATGATCAAATAGTCTCTCCAGGGAGATTAGTCCCTTTGGAATCTGATTGTTCTTTAAAACCAACATGCGATGGTTAGCAATTTTTTATCAGAACTCCTGAGACTCCTCTCCTTCTTGCATAATCCAGGTATGATCATTTTGGTCTTCCTGGTCAATGTTGGTTTCAGAGAAATCACCTACCATTTCCAGGAACTTTCTGATCTATTCGTCATCCTCGAAAACCTGCCAGTGTTGTACATTGTTTGGTATGGATGGTCTGTGCCTTACCTCTATGTGGTACTTTAATTTGAAAGCGGTGGGGGGTACGAAAGTTGAAGCCGCTTTGGCCAGTGAATCGGCTTGCTGGTTTTCGGCCCGTGGGATGAAATGAACCTTTACCGATGAAAATAAATTTTCCATAAGATCCCATGCGCAATTTCTGTAAGATCTCAATCTTGGGTGTTTGGCCTGGTATTGCTGATTTATTTGTTTCACTATCAACTCTGCATCTCCGTAAACTTCCAGGTTCTTTATGTTCAACTTCCTGGCAGCTTCCAACCCTAAGACTAAGGCTTCATACTCACATACGTTATTGGTGTAGTCTATATCCCACTGAAGCCTGTAAGAGAAAGGGATAACAAAATCATTTTTAGGTGCCACAAAAAGTACTCCTGCACCCGCCCCTTCACATGACAGGGCACCGTCAAAAAACATTTTCCAAATCCCAGTGCTATGCATATTTTCGTATGACTTTCCTGATTCATTATTTTCTAACTAGTTCTCTTCTGCACAACTATTTACATCATCATCAAAAGACATAATACAATTTCCTAGATCTTAAGCGACAATATAAACAGGATAATTGTTAGGATTCTGAGCGTTGCTCACTGTGTAGGCTAGCCTCGTTTCCTTATATAACCGAGTAAGTTGTCCACCAAACACAGGAATCATGGCGTATGTCATGTCTAGTGGAAGGGACCCACCAAGTTTGGCTCCCCACGACCTAGATAGCAGTAAGCCATACTTCGGGGGTATATCGACAATAACTACATCCATCAAGACGCTTTTCACCAGGACTTGTGCAAGAGTGACTACTAAATCTTTTATCATACCCAGACACTTAACTCTTCTTGAATAGAAAGAGTAGAGATCCCCATAAGGCCTGGTGATCTCGAGGCCTAGTCTATCCATAATAGTTTTGGGCATCACATTATGTGAGGCCACAGAGTCTAGCATGCAGTTATGTAGCAGTCGATCATGCACATTCAAGGTGATATAGAAAGGAGCGACGATGTCTCTGTCACCCTCAAAATGTGGACCAAAAGTGATATTGGGGTTATCATCTTCCAAGTTTATCATGTCAGAGTGACTTTCTAGCTCCGAAAAACCTATCGCTTTGGTCATCTGCTTTTGATATATAGGATTCTTCGCTAATTCCACCAGAGGGATTGGTATTTTTATCTTATTTATCTCATTTTTGAGGCTGAACCCTCCACTACCTTTGTCCGTTTCTTTGGTTGAAACCCCCGACTCCTTCTTTTCTAGTTTATTTGTTTGTGCTGATTTATCACCCGTGAGTTTATCTACCGGTATATGTGCTTCAACTGTCTTGGTTTCCTTTGTTTGGGTCTCAACCTCCTTTACTTTGGGATCTAGTGAGTCTGCCGCTTTCATTTTTCTATTAGGTGTCTTGGTCTCTTTTGGGGCGGGCTCGTATACTTCACCTCTAGGGAGAATTTTCTTGGGTTGAGGAGTCAATGCAGGTTTGGTTTTTAGACCTCAGGTTATACCTCGGTTGAACCTCAACGATTATAGAATCAGTTACTTCTTGATAGACAAAAACATCGGTGTTGTTTATGTCCTCATCTTTATTTGATGGTTGTTGAGTGTTCAAGGACTTTTCGTAATCTTATTTAGTTAAGTAAGGCTGTGTACATTCGTCACCCAAATTTGTCACATCTTCATCCAAATCTTCGAAATCTTGCAGGTCATTTCCTCTTATAAAATTTTCATTTTTTAAAGGGGTTTGAATTTTCTGGTCTTCATTTTTAATCTGCCTTTGTTGATTTTGAGGATTGGGGTTTCTTCTGAATTCCCTCTTAACGAAAGGATCGGCCTTGGACTGATCTATCTCCATTCTAGAAATCTTATTCGATAACTCCTTAATTATCCTAGCCATATCATCCATTTTTTCGTCTGTGGATCTATTGGACCCTGAGGGTCCTTCTTGTTCCCTAAAACGTTTGTTTTCTCAGTTTCCCATTTCTACCTTGGTTTTCAACTTGCCAGAAGCCATCATATTAGATTCGATTTCTATGGCATCATCTTGCATTTGGGTTAGGGTAGCTCCCATCCTTTCTCTCAAAAGAAGTGAGAAATCAGGTTCGAAGGCTCCCACAAAGGTTACCTTGGATGTAGGTTGGGATCGTTTAACTTCGACCGGGATCTTATTATATAATTTGTTAAATATTTGAATGAATTCCATAACAATTTCCGAAGTCTTTTTCTTTAAAGAGCCGAACTCTGTCAAATAATAAAAATGGTCTTTCCTTTCACCCCATTGTCTAAGAATGGAGTCTTCTAGGGCATCATAGGATAATATATATCCTGCGGGTAGACTTCGAAACCAAGTTCGAACCTGTCCTTCGAAAGTCTGAACAAACAACCTCGAATATACATCTTCGTGTTCGAGGCCTAGGATATTGGTGAACTGATCAAAGAATTTTATATGTTCGGCTGCGGTCAAGTCCCCTTCCCCTGTAAATTTAGGTAAGTTTTTTATGTAATTTTCAGGAAGGTCGTGGAGAGGGACGGGCAGGACCAAAGGTGCATATCTCGCAGCTACTTTAGCGAAAACCCTGGGAGGCAGGGGAGGCGCTTGGCCCCCCGCTCCTCCTCTTGGAGCCACTCCACCTCCTCCTCCGACGGCTGCCATCGGTACTACTGAATAGGGAAAAGGTGTGTTATGTAGAGGGTTTTGGAAGACTAAAAGCGAATTTCTAGCTTCTTCGAGAGACGAGAAAAGTGAAGACGGGTGAAAAGAGATGCGAGGACTTGACTCCTCGGATTTGCAAGATTTGTAATCAGGGGAACCCATGGGTGTGGAATCTGAGTATATGGTATACTCTTTGAGACTTGGTGGGGTCTTGAAATCTAACTGAAGAGTCGGCGAGATATCGATCTCTGATAAATTCACTGCGGGGTTTTTACCTTTGTGTACGCCAAAGGTTGTTGGATGGATTTCACTTTTAACCTAAGAGAGAGTTAAAGTTGGATTGATGGTTTCAGGGAGGGGATTGTGTGAAGTCGAAGGTTCAAAGGAACTCTTGGTATTGGGTTGTGGGTACTTAAGCTGGTAGATTGCAGTGGTTGGCTTAAGGGAACCTCTAGTTTTCAGTATTTTTTCGGTATCGAAAATGGGCGTGGTCTGTTTACCCTTTGGGTTTTGTCTGGTATTCCTTCGAATGGATGCCAGCTTATTTAAATGTGGAGTCACCAAGTGAAAGATAATAAAAGCCTTTAGAAGGTGTTCACTCTTTGTTCACTATCAAAGGGCGAAACTTGCAAAAATGTCATTCTTCCCAGGGAAAAGGTTTCTTAACTTCGTCCCCGACAACGGTGGCAGAAAGATGTTGTTCCAGAATCTATACTTAAGGCTTAAAAGGTACAATGTCTAGGCATCCGAAAGTGAGTAAAATATAAAAAGGGGGGAAGAATCAACCTTTGGGAAAGGAAGCTAAGGATGATTTCCAGGTTGTCGCTGTCTCGCTTACAACTATTCTTGGATGCTTATATCCCGTTCAATTGCGGCCCATGAACGTTCAAGTTCTACCCGGGTGGTGGCTATTTTAAGTATGGTATCGAAAAGGTTCAAAGCGATATGGGTTTGGTATGATAAGCCAGGTTCAATATTAGGCTGTCTTGCAATGGGGACAATCATAGAGGAACAAGAAAATTAAAGGAGAGTTCGAGGTTTTTGATGCTGTATCAATTTGATCGTATAAAAGAGAACTTTGAATCCGATATTTGGAGATAAAGTGCAAACCAAAGGCCTTTTCCCATAACTGAGTTATCTTTTAAATAAATGGTGTGTGAAATGTGAGAAAAACATTAAGATGCCTATAATGCAAGGCTCCTATCAAGGGAGAATCTCACCCTGTAAACAAAAGAAGAAAAAGATAAGAAGAAATCTGACAAAGCATAAAATATGAAGATCTAAAGAGTTCACAGGTCTTGTACCTGCTAATAGCCGATACAGAGGAAAAACTGTAAATGATATAGACGACTAAAAATTGATCACCACAATAGAGGTTTTACTAAATTGCAGTAACAACATTCATCAGATATATATATGCGAAATGAAATTGAATATGAAATCACAGAGGAAACAAACTCATAACACAGTCTTGACGGAATTAGGAGTCTTCAGATTGCTTTGTATTAAATTTCAAAAGGAGAGAGTCTCTATTAAAATCGACCAAAAAGGTCCAACCTCATTTCTTTCTTCTAATTTCATATTTATACAAACTTCTACATGTTGGAATTTCAATCGTTCCAGGAGTTTTTTCGGTTACAAAAAAAATGAGATTTTACGTTTTGATTCTTTGTCTCTGTCCTTCTTTCGGGCGAATGGAACACCTTCCTTTCTTTTCTCTTCGAGTTTTAAAAATATAACAGACAAACACTTGTCATTATTTGATACCGAAAACCTACCCCTTCGCATGCTCGGTGCAAGTGACACACCTCTCCACCAACTGGGCTATCAACCTGGAAGGTTCTGTTTTATTATTTGCCTCAAAAGTGTAATAATCCTTCACTAATTGTGGAATTTTTCCTTCTACCTGTCGGTCTTCGGCGTTAATAGAACATAAATGTACACTTGGTTTTATTAGCCATATATCTACTTGGATTATATCCGTTTGAGTTATCTGTGATATTTCAGCCAACTCTCTTTCCTCATTCTCCTTGATATTGAGCAAGTGCTTGGCTATATTAATCTGGTCCAGTGCCTCAGTGCTGTTTTCACTATCGAGATCCAACAAACTCCCATCTATGAAGCCGAAAGTTTCTTCACAAGAGTTTCTTACCTATTTAGCTCATTGTCTGCCTTCTGATATGTTACTCTCCCATGCCTTCAACAAGATGTTACCTCGGGTCGGCTCTGGGATGGAAAGCCTGGAACTACTGCCCGTTTCCTTTTTTTTCGTGGCTATAACAACCTCTTGGAAAACGACCCAAGCTGCCCTAGCTTCTTTTTCTCTGAAGGAGATGTTTTCAAGTACTTGATCAATGAGTTGGCAGTGGTTTTGAATAGTTTCCACTTTAGCAAGTAAATCTTGCTGAGCGACTGACACTCTTTTTCAGATTTCTATGGCTTGGGATTGGAATATACCGATATCTATCATATAGCTTTCGGCGAAATTTAATTTGTCCTGTAACTTCCCTATCAATTCTCCTTGATGGATTATCTATGATTGGCTGGTCTGAGCCATCAGCTGTGTCTGTTCGAGATTGGATTTGAGCCGCTCGATTTCATTTTGATCGGTTGCCCTAGCTAGCTCTATACCTGTGTTCACCTAATCTCTGGCGCCTACTTCTGCTGTAGCCAGCTTATCCTCCAAAGTTTTGATCAAGCGGTTTTTCTGCTTCAACTGTTGTTTTAGGGACTCGACAGAATATTCGTTGGCTGTAGAAAAATCCCCCAACGTCCTTGCTATCTGAGTTGCAAATTCCTCTTTTTTCATGGCTCTCCCATCAACAAGGATTTTAAATTTCTTGACTGTCGTGCCTGCTTCTTGATAAAGTTCTTGTTTCACAATGGCCTTTCTCTTCTTATCGAATAAAAATTCGTTCGGAGGAAACTCTTCCATAGTTATGGGCGTTATTTCTTTGCCGAAAATCCATCTTACATCTGGGATACCCTTTGTGGACTATAGGGGAGTAACATAAACGATGGGGTTGCTGATCTGCTTGGATGATTTCCCCGGGGTAACAACCGAGGCTGGCTTGCTTGGAGGGTTGGAGATCTCGGCCTCCTGTTTCGGGCCCTCGGTTTGCTTCTTCTTTTCTTGTTGTTCCTCTTGGTTAGGTCCTGAATATTTGGAGCCCTTGGCTTCCATTTGCTGTACATATGCAGTCGACGATTTCTTACCTTGTAAGACTGGGGGAAGGCAGCTCCGCCGGTGTTCTTGAAATTTGAAAAAATCAACCATCTCCTCGGGTGACAGGGTTTGAATTCGACTTAGGACCTCAGCATAGGATATCGCCCCTCAGAAGATGTCGTCATGAGGCAAATGCTCATGTTCATACCTTTTAAGGCCACAACTCGCCATGTGATTACCCATGATCCTGTGTGGGTCATGCTTCTTGAACTTAATGTGGACCAATTTAATATCCTCCAAATCCGCTGCCTCGGCTTTTGCGTGTCCAAAATCTAATAAAGAATATGCATTCAAATGAATGGGGAAGGGCAACCATACCTTCTTCAAAAATCCTTTAAGCTCGTTGCTTATGCCGCTAATCACAGTTTGCTTAGCGATTTCGTGACAAACCAGCCTGTCCGCTATGAATAATGGTAGAGCATAGGGGGGAACAGAGGTGCCGAAAACCTTGATGTATGAAAATTCTGCCTCTACGTACCAGTCGACCACGTTGCTCAAGTTGGTGGCAGTGCTATCTGAAATCCTGGGTGGTGGGTTTCCGAAGATGGAGACATGCATTGGTACCATTACCCAATTGAAAATTTCGTATATAAATTTTGTGGCCTTAACTTCCCAAAGTTTGGAGTGGTAGACATGGATAGGCTCAACATCAGATGGAGTCTAACTCCATCTCATTAGAGGGAAAGGCGTCATGAAACAGACAACATCCATGATGTAGGCAGACATAAAAAAATGAAGTGGCCTTTCCATTCGCCCTCTGCATTCGATATTCAATAATCCGGCTGGTCAAACTGTCTGACAACAATTTGGCCCAGTCGAAGGAACAACCTTCAGTGACCGTATGCATGAGAGGCACCCACGGGAGAAAAAAATGTGTGGTGTCCTCCTTCCCATACAACCTACAGGTCATCATTGCTATATATTTGAATTGCGGTTCCAGGGAAGAGATTGAATAAACTCTGTTACCGTCCACCCTGAACTTTGCGGGGTGCGAGACCCAATCCTTGATCAGATCAGACAAATTTCTGCTTTATTGCTCACATTCTTTCCGCGTAAAACCTTCTAGAAACTCGGCATTGTGTGAGAAGTTTGGTGTGGGTGACAATTGGTACATCGCCTACAAATGCTCTGGTCTGAAGGTCCCAATGGTCACCTTCTGCTCGCTGATAATAGTTCTGGTCGAGATATCCACATGATCTAATGCCCATCAGATCATATCATAGTAGGGAAGGAGTCATGGCCTGGACGCTATCTTATGCATCTCTGCTTGAACGAAGATTTTGTATTTGGTGGCCAAATCATCCTTCTCATTATCGCTGGAATAATCTGAACAGTTCACCAATTCGGACTGAAGAACCTCGGAGACGTATGACCAGGTTCTGACATAATCAATACTTCAGGGTGAAGTATCCGAAACATTATCTGAGCCTTGCCCTGAATTCTCAGCAATCGCCTTGGATTATTTTCGTGGAGCCATGATAGAGGACTCTGACTTAGCTCTATTGTAATAAAAATGTGTATACATACAGAAATTAGCCTGGTGAGAAAAGCTTCTTTGCGCAAGATAGAAATGAAATTTGAAATAATGAGAGAAAGAACTCTATATCTCGACCATTTAAAACCTTGACGTACTTATGAAAAGAACAGTCAAATAATTTTTAGAGAAATATTTAGCAATAAAAACAATATCTTTACCTATCACTTCACCTCACTTCAAATAAATGCCATAAATTTTGATGGGTCGTAACACAGGTTAGCGAAAAAAACATTTAAATTTAACCCGTAGACGGTGCATGTTACTATTTGTATTAATGCACTGATTAATCTGGCTTAGCTTCTTTAATTAGGTTTTATTTAAACTTTAATCACCCTTTTCGGTGTTCACTGTATCGAGAGATTTCACTCCTATCCTTCGAGCCCCTAAAACCCGAGATCGCGATGACGTGATCTAGTTAAGCAAAAACGTGATCCAGATTAAGTGTTTAATTAATCAGTGTTTAATTTGTCAGTGTTTAATTAATATCGTGATTTCGCGACTCGGGGCTACGAAGGTATAGTTTCTTGGAAGAGTGAATGTCGAGTCGCGAAACCACGACATTGTTTAACTATGGTTTAAAACAACTTACCCCTGACACTAACCCGGGTGACTTGTAAAACTATCTCGCAACTTCACCTATTGGAGTTATGACGGTAAGACTTTTGGGGAGAGCAATCACCGAGACGTGAAATCCCAACAACACTTTACTAAGGTTTAAGGAACTTTACTCTCGGCGCTGACCTAGGTAAGCTTTCAAGGTTGTTTCGTGACTTTGTGCATCGGGGCTTGGAAACTGTGTGACTTGTAACTCCCGAAACGTGATATCCCAAGGTATGTAAAAGTGAAAAAACTCGTTTAACGGTTAAATGGAAATGGCTTAGGAGTACGGCGGTCATCGCCACTTTGCATATCATGACTACTAATATTTTTAGTGGGTAAAGGTCACGAAGTAAAAGACAACTTAAAGGCCAACCTTTGATTTTAAGAATTACATTTAAACCAGTTTGAGAAAGGTGGCTCCAACAGTGGGGATGGATTCCATTCACTATTCTAAGCTATACAACCTAGTATCCTAGTATTCTTGGGTCTGAGATTAGGTGTTTGGCATGGTAGTGTCTTAGGTAGTAAATGAGGTGTTGGGACAGTAATCAGGACCACAAAAAGTGGGTTGTACCAAGGTGACCAGGACAAAGAAAGGAGTCCAATGGGAGAGGTGTCAAATAAGGGTGTCTCGAAAAGGAGTGGGACCGAGGAGAAAAAAAGGATTAAAAGTGAAGGGTACCACTGGGATCAGAATGAATAGAGGAATGCAATGGACTAGGTAACAAATAAGGGTGCTGATAGGCCCTAGACTTGTTTTTTTCTTTTTCTTTTTTTACTCCTGCAGAGTTATACTCCGAGCTGAATAATACTGTAGTGATGAAATGGACAAATGCTTAACATGAATAAATATGTAGGAATTTCGTAACCAGAATGTAGGAGACACAGTTGCATGACAATAGATCTTCTATGTTCTATTTATGTTTTCATCCCAAGATTTAGGGCATGCAAGGTTTCTACAGACAAGGGTTTGCATTGTGCTATATCTCTCTGATATACATGCGGGGTCCAACAATAGTACTCAGCCCAATATTTCAGGGCACTAACTAAGGAGGCTAGATTGTGCCCTTAATCGTACTACCCGACTACCCAGGTACTAGAGAGTATCTTCCCGAGTGTTGTTATCGATGGAACTATAGCCGTTGGGCGACTGATTGGTTTATTTACAGAGGGATTCAAGATATCTAGGACGATACGTATATAGGTGTTGTCTGATGCACTACCACTCAAAGGGGTACTAGAATGTGTTACAAGGGTTTCCATCAATGTATTCTTAATTTCCACTTGTAGTTCCTGTGTATATGAGTCCCCAACTGCGGGTTTATGCGCGGAATGATAGATCTTTGCAGCTTAAAGATGAAAGAATACATCTCTACCCTGAAATTTTTTTTTACCCCACAAGTTCTACCCATGAAGGAGCTATGATACCACTTGCAATATACCAAATGAATAATAATATGCAGAACAAAAATATTTAGCAAGTAGTAATGGATCAACATGATTATAGCTAGAACAATACTAGAATAACACTAGAAAGAGAACCTTTATTGGAAATATCAATGTTCACTTGCCTCTTCAAGGGGGAAACCTACAGAAGAGAAGAGCTCTATTACAATAAAATCCAAGACAAGAATACCCAATACCTCCTACTCTTCTTTATACTAATTCTACCTTCTAACGAAACTTCTAGGGGAAGATGTTTCTAGAAGTGGAAGCTTTTATTAGGTATTCTTACATTGACTTATTCTCCTTTATTTATTAAGAATTATTAACTAATGTCGGCCTTTATTACATAGAAAACATATCCTACTAACTAATGACCCATGGAGAGGGGTTAGGATCGGATCCTAACATTCACAAATACCTTCCATACCTTGCGCACCAAGATGGGTATCAAAGACTCTGAGCAAGATCTGGTTCTAAAATACCGCGAGGCTCTACATAGATACATCCAAATCGAAATGGGATTTATGGAGATTTCATCACTGAGAGATGCTTATCGATATGATTTCAAAATTGAGCATAAATTTAAGCAGCAGAACAAGCGAGAGTTCAGGTCTACAAATATGCAACAACCAAAGTATGGTAAAGACAACCCTAACTCATAGAAAAACCAACCTCAAGACAACCAGTCCAAGCCGCAAGAAAAGAAGAGCAACAAGAAGATGAAGAAGGACAATGGGAAGTGGTGTGACTTCCACAAAATCCCTTGGCACAACACGGGTGAATGTCTCTCAAAACAATCATTGGTGGTCGATCTCTAAGAAACAGAGCTGAACCTCGACTCAGAATCTGATTCAAACAATAATAAAAGGAGACAAATCATTGATGCAAAACCCACTGCTAATGCGTGACCACAACAATCCAACCAAAAGAACCAAAGGATCATGAGGAGGGGGAGCATCTCTTCCATTCAAATATATGGGTAAAGCGGATCCCGTCTCATTTTATTGTTGATAACGGAAGCCAAAATAAGCTCATCTCAGTAGAGGTCGTCATATGACATCAAGCCCTTCAAGGATGAGGTACTGTGTGATGTTTCCACAATGAAAGTTTGTGATGTTCTGTTAGGCCAACCATATATGTGGAAGCATCATGTTGTTTATGAGTCTCAACCACATAGCGTCATTGTTACTCTGGGGGGTCATCTCTATAGGATACTAGAGGTAGTTTAGACTACTGTCTCGACAAAATAGGGCAAAGTAATCTCTCATACCACAAAGTTTAGCCTCTTCACGATCTATTCAGAAGAGAAGGACACTGCAATCACTGCAGCCTCAGCCCAAGACCCTTGTCTCCAACAGAAGCAGATCAATAAGATTGTAGAAGAACACCAAGATATTCTTACTGCACCTACAGGGGTGCCTCCACACTGTCCAGTCAAGCGAAGTTATAACAAATCCCTTCATGCTCTTCATGTTGCATCTTCACCGACAGAGTCCTTGTTATGAACATAATATATAATAATAAATACAAATACATTATAATAGTTAATGAATAATTAATGAAGATACACCTTCCCAATGAAATGTCACATCTCTTCATGGAAGGGCACCCCTGCGTGGGTATATAAGGCCCTCATTCTTATTGTATCATGTATCTCATATCATATTCATTATTCATATTATTACTATCCTATATGGATTTTTGTGTACTATCCTCTTTATATTGGATATTCTTTGTGTGAGCGATCTAAGTTCATCTCATTTCTGTGGTGAACTAAGCCGATTCACCAGGTAAATACCCAATGTAGGTAGGACAACAGGTTATAATCCATAAAGAATAATATGTTAAATAATAATGTATATGAATATGAGATATGTGATACAATAAGAATGATGGCCTTATATACCCACACAGGGGTGCCCTTTCATGAAGAGACATGACCTTTCATTGGCAAGGTGTCTCTTCATTAATTATTCATTAACTATTATAATGTATTTATATTTATTATTATATATTATGTTCATAACATTGCCTTCCCTTTAAAAATGATTTGTCCTCAAAGCATACTTATGGAAGATTTATCTCTTTCTCTGACTTGTAGTATCGTCTCCTTATTCTTTATTCCTGAATTAGTGATCGTTGAGGACTTGAAACGATAGGATATTCTAAGTGTTGCATATAACCGTCAAATTGTAAGGGAGTCTTCCCACCTTAAATCGGTCTTCTGAACAATGGAGTTTTTATGGGGTTCTTGTAGACAATTTGATGTATTTTGACTCCCATGATAAATTCTACCTTGAGCATCATTTGTAATGGAGGTAATAATTTTTGACATATTTGTCATTTGTTTCTGTGGAAACATTGATTGGTTGAAGTATCGATTTTTGTGATTAGGATGTCTATAAGACATCCTTGCAACCTGATCTTTACTTCGTGTACTTGTAGCTTCTTCTTGATTAACACTTGGAATTGAGTCTTCTTCATAGCCCTGACTTTTTTCTACTTTGACATGGGAAGACCTCTTTACATCAACTGAATCCTTTTGAGCTGTAAGGTTGACTGGGTCTGTATTAATTGTTTTATCCACCATCAAGTTTTTTCAATTTGAAGACTTATGTAGTTCCATAGGTTCAATCATTGTCTCTTTATCTACCAATGATTCCTTATTGATAAGTTGTTCTAACTTGTCCTCTACCGTATTCTTATCACTCTTTACCTTCTTAATCTAGGTGAGTAAACTTTGATTATGGAGTTTTAGGCGACAAATTTCTACATATTTTTTTATGACTATTTTGTCACACTCCTTTTGGATCTCAAGTATTGATTGTTTTTATCCAAAAGTAGCATTTTGGAGATCTGATCAAGATCTTTTGACGTAGATATTGAATCTGACTTCACTAAGACATCATGTAATTTTATTTTTTTCTTCTTTTAGGAAAACATAATTTTTTTTTTCTCAAGGTTTAATATTAAGCTACCCAACATCTCTAACCAAGTCGAGCCGAGGATTATATCAACCTCTTTTTCATATATAGTTGTAACCTCGAAATTTGATACAAGTTTATAATCTTCAAGTGTCAATGGTAAGTCCTTGATGTCATATTTATTGCAAAAAAAAAAGCCTTTTGTTTCGATTACATTTGTCTTTGGAATTATTAATTGATTCACCAAATCCATACTTATATGATTTTTCTTCTTATCTGGGAAAATGTGGATGCTAACTTATTTTTCTTGAATATTTCCTCTAAATGTTAATAATCCGATGCATCTAGTTAGATGATTTTTACTAGAAAATATTCCTTCCTTAAAATCCATTTTTTAATTTGAATTGACCTTATAATTATTATAATATCCCTTTAATAATAATAAGACTTAAGCTTCTTGACTTAATACATATCTTCCTCTAATATTCCTTTATACTCTTTTAAGAAAATAATCCTTGATAATTCTTCTTTTTGTATATATAGAGTTCAAAAACTTTGAATATTTTCTTATACTTACCGAAAGTAATTTTGTATTCACTTAATCTCTTTTTTTTTCCCTTGGTAATTAATGAAAAATAATTTAATATTACCTTCACACTTCCCAAAAGAAATCTTTTAGTTATACTCCTTCCTTAACTCACATAATTTGAACTTTTATAACAATTTTTTTTTTTTTTTTTAAATTATAACTTTTGACTTTTTTATTATATATCCTTCTTTTATATTTTTCGCCATATATTCTTCACTTCTTAAAATTAATATAACGTAGAAGTTAATTGATTTTTTTTCCTTTCTGTTTTGTTTTAACAAAGGTCACAACTTTTTGTTAAACGATGACAATTTACACTTTTACTTCTATGGAAATTGTATGGATTGGTATATGAATAGTAGAGTTAATGCACTTAAAATCGTACGAAAAATGTTGTACATAATAACTTGTGGTTGCACGGTTGTAAATAGTGGATATTGATGTACGCAGTGGATGGTAATAATATTTTTTTTTATTCTTTTATTTTTTTTTATAATAGGAAAAAATGTATTCTTTTCTTTTTCCTTATATATATATTCTTTATTTATTTTTATCATATATATATATATATATATATACGTGTGTGTATTTTTTTCTCCTTTTTCTTTTCTTTTTTCTTTATGGAAACAAAAACTTCTTGTTCAAAAAATTCTTCTACATGAATTTCCATGATACAAATATTTAATTCTTGTGCTGAAGTAAACGAGCTTGAATTTATCGAAAAATTTGTGGTAGTTTAAACCATTCTTTTACACTTTCTTTCTTTTCAATATTTTTGTCAATGCAAGGTGGAAAGAATCTCTTTACTTTTTATTTTTTATTTTTTGGGTAATAGTTTATTTTTCTTCAATATTGTATTCTGTAGCGGAAATTTTAGACTTCAAATGGCCAAGGGACAATTATGGTCAAGGATCAGAACAATTAGAGAAACTCTGTTTGTGGCTAGAATCCGGATCAAGACAAAGCTCTAATACCATTGTGGTGAACCAAGCCAGTTCACCAGGTAAATACCCAATGTAGGTAGGATAACATGTTATAATCCATAAAGGATAATATATTAAATAATAATGTATATGAATATGAGATATGTGATACAATAAGAAGGAGGGCCTTATATACCCACACAGGGGTTCCCTTCCATGAGGAGACACGACTTTTCATTGGGAAGATGTCTCTTAATTAATTATTCATTAACTATTATAATGTATTTATATTTATTATTATATATTATGTTCATAACATTCCTCCCACACTTAGGTAGATCATACAACTATATTGATTGAATATATCTAACCCCTCCAACAACAGGTTCATAACAACCTTCAACAAGCAAAGCAAGACAACTTCTTCAACAAGGCAAACACCTCACCAAGGTTCATATTCAACAAAAACTTTCCTGAGAACTTGATACAATGGATACCATTGATTCCTAAAGGGGGAAGAATGATCCAGATGGAAATCAGTGGCCACCCACCTATTCCGCTGGCTCAAAACATGGGTTTCCACCTTGGCAATTTTTCTACAACATTTCGGGTCCTAAACTTTCGGGGCCATTTTGAGGCCCTAAACAACCTTTTTTTGGGCCTGCCACAATAACATTATAGGATTTATCCAAAGTGCGACAAAAAAATGTGTATTCCTCGGATAGACCTTTCCAACGAGCTATTGTGCACCCCAAATGGAGATCGTATGCAAAAGTTACGCCCTTGGGAAGTTGATATATCAACTACCCCCGTCGGGGCCCACAAACCTTTTGGTGTTTCATCTTCTGAGGTTAGGGTTTTGGATTTTATTTATGTTAAAAAGGACTTTCTAGCCTCATTGTAAAAATCATCATCTTCTTGCGAATGAGTGTAGCCATCACATCTATTCTCAGAGATACGCTGCCACCATTCTAGGGAGTTCATTCACTCTGTATTTTTATAGTTTTTGTACATTTTTGTCATTAATAAAAATCGTGCATTATTGTATCTCTGTGTTTATTGCAATATATCTATATATTTCATTTTTATATTTCCACCTTCATTTCGTTCTCAAAATAATCCGGATCAAACACCCTATCATTGACCATGTTGTGTTGTTGCTCTTAGAGATTTGTCATCGAATAACTAGTTTGGGCTACTATTTTTCTCTTAAAACTTACACTTGCCAAAATATCTTAGAAATGTATTGAAGCAATAATTAAATTGTAACATCCCCAATATAATCCCGAGTGTAATTAATGATTAATGTAGATATAATACGTGGCTACGACAAAGCGATGTAATATGCGAATTGGGTTCCTATGTTTTAATAATAAAATGTGATGCTAGCTTCTAAGGGGACATGGAAAGATATGGGGGATGAATTAATCCACAAGAGAGGGGAGAGTCAAGGATAATGGTCAAGAGGGGTCCAAGGGGAAATTACCCATGTCTATCAATTCACCCACATTCCTGAATTTTATTATCATTATGTATTAAGCTCTTATTTTTGATTGGTTGTCCCCAAAGCCAATCATTGAATGCATGTTTAAGGGTGGGTGTGAGAAGTCACATCACATAGTTATTGGGAGCATGGGGGTTGAGTATAATTAGCTTGGATAAGTGTGTGAGTCAAGAAAGGAAAGCCAAAGAA
>ML785709.1:88356-108589 GCA_009831015.1 Picea engelmannii | reverse complement strand
TTGTAATTTCATTGTAAATCTGGACCGTTCATTATAAGGTCGCAGATCTAACGGTAGAGATTATGTTAGGGTTTTTGCCCTAGAAGGCAACCCTCTTTTATGAGGGAAATGTATTGCGGCTATGGTTAATTGTGAATATTGTATTATGAGATAGGAGACTGTGAGAGAAAGAAGAGGAAGTTACAACGGGTTTGTTGTAGGTTGTATCCCTTCATATGCTGGATAATAATAAAGGAAGGACCTGGAAATTTCTCTAGTGGACGTAGCCCACACTGGGTGAACCACGCAAATCTATGTCTCTATTGTATTGTGTATCTTCTGTGTTTTGTTTTTGCATTTGTTTTATTTTATTGCTCCACAGTCCTGTTTTTCTAACAAAATTGAGATAGTTGTAGGAGAATATCAGTGGGTTGTGAGTTTGTGAGTTGTGAGTGGACAGTGAGAGACCACCACCTTATTTTGTGGATTACTAGCCTCATCTCGGGGGTGAATTGCTGTTGATATTTGGAGAAACATGTCTATGGTTGGGTGGAACATCTTTCCCAAGCATCTGGTTGCACATCTATTTTGAAAGATAAGTGTTTTATCTCGTTGTTATGTTGTATTTATGGGTTAAATTGATGTGCATAAACTCTGTGTATTTGGGAATGATTTATATGTTGTTGTGTTGAATTATTAACTTTCATACATGTTGTAGATGCATTTGATTTATGGTAATAGACAATAGTTAAATCTATATGTAAATTGTAGTTGTTAAGCTACAATAAATTAATTAGATAGCAGAGATTTTAGTTTTTATGAGTTATTCCACACCACAATGTTCCTCGGTTGGGCCCGGGGATGTTAAATTATGGTACCAGAGCCTCTAGTTCAAACATTGGGCTTGTATGGGCCAAGAACCAGAGAGAATTGGTGAAATTCGTTGTTGCAGACATTGGTCTGTGCGAATCTAGGGGAAAATGAAGAAGTTGGAATGAAATCCCCAAATTCGTGGGTGAATTTTGATTTTGAATGCCTCAGGGAAGTCAAAGAGATGATATGGGGCATACATATGTAGGATGCAGAGTTGAATTTGTCCTCTAATGTAAAACAAATTGCATTCTAATGGTTTTTGTAGTGCTGGGAAGAGTTCGATGAATCAACGGTTGAGATTTGCTGTGATAAATTTAAATTTTTATAAGGTTTCAGTTGTTTAGAAGGTTGAGAAAATCGATGGCTGAGATTCATTTCAATGATTGGAAAAATAAGGCATATTGACGGTCCGTATTCATTTTCGACCGTTTGGAACTCGAAGCAAAATCGAGGGTCAAGATCATCTCAGGTGAGAGATTGATGACCCATATTTACTTGGGTTTTTGGTCAAATTTTATAAGTGTTGAAATTCACCAACAAAATTTATCGATGGTCGATGGTAGGATCAACAATATTGGTGAAGAGTTGGTTCAGCCAAAGGAAATCCCCGATCGTCAATGATTGGGGATCGACATATTTTGGGTGAAAGTTTCATGCGCCCAAAGGAAATCTTCGATTTTCGATGGCCGATGATCAGGGATCAACAGATTTTGGGAGAAAGTTTCACATGCCCAACATAAATCTCCAACTACTAATGGCCGATGGTCAGGGTTCAACATAATCAGTGTGACGTTTAAATTCTTTTGAGAGAAACTGTCGATGGACGATGAAGGAAAGAGAAGGGTGATGTGTCATGCCATGTCAACATCCACATGTGATGACATGTCATCCCAGTTGATGCCTCATGATGACATGTCATGCCATGTCATTATCTACGTGTCATGCCACGTCAACAAAGATATGGTCGATCGTCGATGGTCGGGATTCGACGAGAATTGTGAGTAATCTTGGTTTTCCAAGAGAATTCTTTGATGGTCGATGATCATGCATTGGGCAGATTCGCGAGTAGTTTTGGTTTGATAAGATAATTGGTCGATGGCCAATGACCAATGATCATGCATAGGGGATATTCACGAACAAGTTTAGTTTGGAAATGCGAATCGTTGATCGACTAATCGTCGATGTAGTGTCATAGATCAATGGTCGAGATTGTTTTAAGTTGTTGATAGATGGTGGAAATTGATCCACAAGCCTAGGGAAGATTTAGTAGATCAATGGTTAAAATTTATCCCAATTTGAGATCAACGGTGCAAATAAAGGGCTGCTACAATAGTAAAACATTCAAATTTATATGAAATTTTCATATTTTTGAAGGTCATTAACTTGCAGGGTGATTTTGAGGCCCTAAATGACGTTTTTAGCCAATGAAAATTGACATGTACAAAGTGTAACAAGGTACAAAGTACCAAGTTACACTGTGTCTCTGCATTGCAAATAAAAGTACTTAGAGAGAGCTATCCAATGAGCTATTCTGAGCACAAAATAGAGCTCGTATGAGAAAGTTACAACCAAAACAATAAGGGTAAATTTTGGCACAAGTTTACTTCTAGAGGGCATAACTCCTTGCTCAGAAGTCCTTTTTGGGCACAGGAGAAGTATATGGAAATATTATGATCCATGGAAGACAACCATGGATACATATTTAGGATACGGGTATGTAAAAATGTGCAAAAAGAAAAATAACACACCTATAACATACAAGGGTAAATTGGATAAAACCGCCTAAACTTCTCCGAACCATAACTTTCACCTCGTAACTCATATTTGAGAAAAAAATTAGTTCTTGGACAAGTATTGAGGAGTCGAAGACATATGTCGACCCATAAATTTTATTTGGGCACTAAAATTTCTCAGAAAGCGATAAAGATATTTCTGTAGTAGTAAAAGAGTGAAAATTGCAACTTGTAAATGTTGTAACTTTTTGCTCAAAACTCAGATTGAGGCACAAGTATATCTGTTGGAAAGTTGTTTCATAGAGGAATGCATATAAAGATAAAATTTTGATTTGGTGCATGTGTCCTTCATTAATTGAGATAAAATATTAACCCGTATTTTACATGATGAAATGTTTCATGTTATGTATGTCTAACAATAATTATTACATACACATTTCTTGCAGAACTAGAGGTACAGGAAATACAATTTGGTTCTTATATGAGGACTAGGATTATGGAATATTCTCAGGGATCTTACAACCATGAAGAAGAGATCATAGGTCTACTTTTCATCATGGGAAATGCTGAGACAAAGTCAAATGGGAGAAGAGATAGACAAGAGCCTGTAATTATGAGAAGCTTGCATAGGGAAGTGCAGAGCTATAGATCATATAATGAAAGGATTATGAAGGCTCAAGAAGAGATACTTCAAAGCTTGAATATGTTTCATAAGAAAGTTAACAAAGACTTTGGCACAAAGAAAGCAACTGGTGCTAGAAAAGTGTCAGGATCTGGATCTCAAAGAAAAAGGGATGATCATAGAAATGATATGCAATCAAGAAGGATGAGAAGGCACCATCATTCTCCAAATTAATCCACCATAAGAACTCATGCAATTTTAGGGCCAGGGAGCAACCCAAGTGTGTTTCCTGTTAGGAGACAAAGAAGAAGGCCCAAGGCATATATCTTGCAAGGTGAACTCAAGAATATCCATCCACCATCTTTCAATGGTGAGCACAGGAAAGAAGAAGAGGTCGAGGCTTAGCTGTTGGAAATGAATTAATATTTCCAGCTGTATGATTACCCCTCAAGGGTAGAAGATATAATTTCAACCTACCACTTGCAAGGAAAGACAACCATGTAGTGGGATCAGCTTAAGAAAGACAATAACCTTGATGAGAAGAGGATATCATGGAGGTATTTCAAAGGATATTTCCAAGAGAAATATTTGTTCAAGCATTATTATGAAAGAAAGATGAAAGAGTTCTTTGAACTCAAGTTGGGAATTGTGTCAATGGACGAATATGGGAAGGTGTTATTTGAATTGATGAAGTATGTAGACTTCATAAAGGATGAGAAGGTCAACATCCAAAGGTTTCTAAGTGGGTTACCTTCTTTCTACAGTGATAAGATACAATATGATAACCCCCAAAAAATTGGAAAAATCCGTAAGGAGAGAAAAACATCTTTATGAGTAGAGGGAGGCTGATATTCCAAAAAAATTGGAATGATAAGATAGAAGGGAAAAATTATTAGAGGTAAAAAATTTTTAAGCCACCGTTTTTCAAGAAGAATTCCCAAGAAAATCATCAAGGTCAGTCAACCCAAAATGATAATACTATTGTAGATTAATTTGGGAAAAGGCCAAGGAAACACCCTGCACAATGTTGAGGATGTGAGGGAAATCACTTATATAGGGATTACCCTCACAAGGAAGAAAGAACGAAGACTATCCACAACATTCAAGAGGCTGAAATGGTGGAAGAAATGGGAGGAAACGTGCCAAGGATTTATGCATCCTTGGAAAACAAGCTAGATGAATATCAATCCCCATGATTGAAGTGGAAGGTAAGAAAAATAATTATCTTATAACAATTTTAATTGATTCTATAGCTAGCCATAGTTACATAAACTCTAACATTGTTGAAAGATTTCACTTGCAAAAGAGTAAGCATAAGAAATCTTGGTTAGTTCAATTAGCCACAAGAGCTAAGAGGAAAATCAATAAGATGGTTAAATATTGTCTAATATACATAAATTGACTCAACACAAAGGTAGATGTAAACATTATACTGTTGGGTTCATATGATTTTCTAACTGGCATGGATTGGTTGGAAAAACACCATGCTGTCCTAGATTTTTACAACAAGACAATCACATGTCTTGATGAAGAGGGGAATCAAGGCAAGGTTCAAGGCATTCCAAGAGTTGTAGTTGTTAGAGAGATTTCATCTATGCAGTTGAAAAAGATCTTTAGAAAGGGATGCCATATTTTTGCAGCCCATATAGAAGAGGAAACCATAGATAAAGTGGCAAGCATTGAAGACCATTCGGTCTTGAGGGATTTTGAGGATGTTTTTAGAGAAATCCCATGATTGCCACCAAAAAAAGACATTGATTTCTCTATTGATTTGGTGCCATGAGCTACCTTGATGTCCAAGATACCTTATAGAATGGGCACACCAAAATTGAAGGAGTTGTAGATGCATCTTGAATATTTGTTAAAGAAGGAGTATATATGCCCAAGTGTGTAACCTTAGGGATCCCAATTTCTTTTGTGAAGAAGAAAGATATAACCTTGAGGCCATGTATTGATTTCAGACAACTAAATAAGCTCACCTTAAAGAACAAATATCCTTTTCTAAGGATTGATGATTTGTTTGATAAGCTAAAAGGTGCAACAATATTTTCCAATATTGACTTGAGATTAGATGATCATCAAGTGAGGATAAGGGAAGAAGACATAAACAAGATAACATTCAGAACAAGATATGGGCATTATGAATTCACAGTATTACCATTTGGACTATCAAATGCCCCAATTGTTTTTGTGTGCCCGATGAATGGAGTGTTCAGGGAAGTACCTGGACAAGTTTGTAATTGTGTTCATAGATGATATGTACTCATCTTCTCTAAGTCAGAAGAGGAACACGAGCAACATTTAATAATGGTGTTTCCATTTTTAAGAGAGCATAAATTGTATGCTAAGATAATTAAGTGCATCTTTTATCAAAAGAAGATTCACTACTTGGGGCATATAATTTCAGCAGAATGGACAAAAATTGACCATGAGAATATAGAGGCCAATAGAGGATGGCCAACATCAAGAAATGTAATAGAAGTCAGATCATTCATGGGTCTTGTTGGTTATTACCAAAGATTCATAAAATGGTTTTGAAAGACTGCAAACCCAATCAATTCTTTGCAAAAGAAGGGAGTGGAATTTGAATGGACTTCCAAGTATGAAGAGATACTTCAGCACCTGAAGGAAATCTTGACAAGTGCACCAATCTTGAAGATTGCAGATCCGAATGAAAATTTTGTGGTGTGCATATATGCATGCAAGGATGGGATTGGTGGAGTCCTTACACAAAAGGATCACATGGTGTTCTATTAGTCCAGAAAATCAAAGGAGCATGAGAGGAATTATGCTACCCATGACTTGGAATTAGCAACAATTGTACATGCATTAAAAATGTGGAGACATTGCCTCATGGGGAGGAAATTTGAGCTAAGGAAAGACCACTGTGGTCTAAAGCATTTGTTTGGACAACCAACATTAAATGTCAGAAAAACTAGATGGTTGGAATTCCTTAGTGAACATGACTTTGAAATTAAGAATATAGAGGGAAAGAAAAATAAAGTGGTTGATGCACTCAACATGAGAGCTCATGAAGTGCATGTTGCAACCATCAACATGTACAAGACTGATATGAAAGATAAAATTATTTCACTAGCAAATTCAAATCAACAATATATAAAAGTAAAAGAAACATTAAAGCATGGTAATTTACAACATAAATTTAATTATTAGGAGTTGAAAGAAGATGAAATTATCATGTACAAAGGAAAAATATATGTGCTGAATTCCAATGAGCTGAAAAATGCAGTTTTGAAGGAAATACATAATGTGCCATATGTTGAGCACCCATGATATCATAAGACAATTGTAGTTGTAAGAAGCCAATATTTTTGGCTAGGAATAAAGAAGGAAGTGGCTAATTACATAGCCAGGTGTCTAGAGTGCCATATGGTGAAGAAAAAGCATAGACATCCAGTGGGGTTATTGTAGCCATTATCCATTCCATAATAGTAGTGGTAAATAGTTACGATTTATTTCATTACAAAGATGCCCATAACAATGAAGCAGAATTATTCCATCATGGTGGTGGTGGTTAAATTGACTAAGGCAACAAATTTTATCCCAATGAAGACAACACACAATGTGAAAAATATTGTAGAGATATATATGAAAGAAGTTGCCAGGCTACATGGGGTGCATAAGACAATAGTTCCTAACAGAGATCCAAAGTTTACTTCAATTTTTTGGAAAGTTTTGTTCAAGGGATTTGGGAAAAATATAAACATTAGTACAATGTATCACCCAGAGTCATATGGGAAAACAAAGAGGACTAATTGAATACTTGAGGACTTGTTGAGAACATATGTGATGGACCATCCATCAAAGTGGTAAAATTGTATCCACTTAGTTGAATTTACATACAATAATGGGTATAAGGACTCATTAAAAATGAGTCCATTTGAATCATTATATGGTAGTAAGTGTAACACACCAGTGAGTTGGGATAATCCAACAGACATAGCAGTTGTTGGGTCAAATTTGTTGAAGGAAATGGAAGAGCAAATGACAAAGATCAAGAAGAATTTAAAGGTTTCCCGGGATAGGTAGAAAGGTTATGCAGATAATAAAAGAGTGTTTAGAGATTTCAAAGTGGGTGAACATGTGTTTTTAAAAGTGAAGAAGAAATGCTAATATTAGGAGGATGCCCAAAGTTGAAAGTGGGAAATTGTGGGCCTTTTGAAATATTAGAAAACATAGGGTCGATTGCATACATGATAGCATTGCCTGCATTAATGATATTGAATAATGTATTTCATGTGTCATTATCAAATAAATAGGTGCCTAACCCTAACCACATAATTTATTGGAATGTGATCTAGGTGGAGAACAAAGGGGATTTCCGTGTGGAACCAATACACATCCTAGAACAGAAAGTCAAAGTGCTCAGGAATAAGGACATAAGGATGGTAAAGGTTCATTGGACCTGCTATTGTCCTGAATATTCTACACGGGAGCATGGAGAAAACATGTGGGAAGAATACCCACAATGTTTTGATAATTTTGAAGAAAACATAATGCAAGACTCCATTTTGAGCAACTAGAGTTCTGGAACCACATCTCAGAGTCCTATCCAATTGTGTTGGGGAACCTAATAAAAGAATGGCTCATTCCTTTGGTTAATTGTGATAAAATAATAGTACATTCCTTGGATTATCCCTGATAAATGAATGGTGCATTCCTTGGGTTGACGAGTTGAGAGGAAGAAGAGATTATGGTTGGAACTCTAGTTGGAGTTGTGGAAGTGCATAATTTTATTTTCTAAGTATTGCGATATAAATTTGCATATATGTATATCAACGTAGTGTGCAATGAGGATGCCACACAATTGCAGGGGAAGGGGAATGTAACATCCCCAATATAATCCCTAGTTTAATTAATGCTTAATGTAGATATAATATGTGGCTACGACCAAGTGTTGTAATATGCAAATTGTATTCCTATGTTTTAATAACAAAATGTGATGCCAACTGCTAAGGGGAAATGGATAGAGATGGGGGATGAATTAATCCACATGAGAGGGGAGAGTCTAGGATAATGGTCAAGAGGAGTCAAAGGGGAAATTACCCATGTCTATTAATTCACCCACATTCTTGAATTTTATTATCATTATGTATTAAGATCTATTTTCTGATTGACTATCCCCAAATCCAATCATTGAATACATGTAAGAGAATTCACATCCCATAGTTATTGGGAACATGGGGGTTGAGTAAAATCATCTCAGGGAAGTGTGTGAGTCAAGAAAGGCAAGCTGAAGGATTAGAAATTTGTGTGGGAAGCTATAACAGTTTTTACACAGTCAATGTTTTGCATGAAAAACAAGTAGAGAGGAAGAAAGAGAGATTGGATCTGGAATATCCATGGATGGATAATTCTAGAGCATGCTGAAGAATTTTGTAGCTGAAGACTAAATATCTAGGTTGTCATGCCTGGAGAGTGAACTCATGTGTGAGTTACACTGAAAAAACAAGTGTTTGTTGTTGTTTACTAGTAGTTTGCTGATATATTCATGGTTAACTATGCCAGAGAGACCCTGATAAACAAATGGGAGTCCCAGCGAATTGAGATCAGTGAAGGGGTACATTCCTTTGGTTGGGAAGGTCAAGAGGAAGAGATATGGTGGAGAATCAGGATAACTATAGGAGAATGTCAGTGGGTTGTGAGTTTATGAGTTATAAGTGGAGAATGAGAGACCACCCTCTTTTGTGGATTACTTGCCTCAACTCAGAGGTGACTTGCTGTTGAGATTTGGAGTAGTAAGTCTATGGTTGGGTGGAATGTCCTTCCCAAGAAACTAGTTGCACATCTATTTTGAAAGATAAGTGTTTTATCTTGTTGATGTGTTGTATTTATGACTTAAATTGTTGTGCATGAACTCTATGTATTTGGGAATGAATTATATGATGTTGTGCTAAATTATTAAGATGTATTCATGTTGTAGATGCATTTTATTTATGGTAATAGACAACCGTTAAAGATGTATGTAAATCATAGCTGTTAAGCTACATGAAATTAATTAGATAGCAATTTTTTTAGTTTTTATGAGTTATTCTGCACTGTAATGTTCCTCGACTGGGATGGGGGACGTTACATTACATTAATTGAAGAAATAATTAAATAACAAAATAACGCTTCCTAGAATATCATTTCTCTTTTGATGTCCTCGACATCTATGTCACTTTAGTATCACACTTATATAACTATCGTTTAGTCCATCCAACCTGTAGGTTAGTTTACCAAAGCAAAATATTATGCATAACCATATAACTATCTATATGTGATTGCCATGTTACTCATCAACGAAAAATGTAAACTGTACATTCTATTTGTCATGTGGATGGTACCTATTTATTCATTACAACATATAATATAAACTGGTATCCAAGTACCACAATCTTTCATTTAAATATTACATGATGGAAGTAAATCACACAACAACCATCATTAATAACATAAACGATAACTTATACATAAATTTCACATATAGGTAGTTCCACATGTCCATAAAATAAAATCCCATCATTCTAATAGAGTTCCACAGATAATAAGAAAATAAATACAAGATAGGTCACAATGTAGTTTAGCTGCCTAAGTCAAAATGAGGTGTTATATACACCCACCTTTTGGGAAACTTCATTTCAAAATTATGGTAAAAAAAGTGTGGGATGATCTCGACTCATGGTCTCTGCATCCTCCCAGGTAGCAGATCTTGTGATATATTTGTCTAATTGGACTTTAACTTGGTCCACCAAGTAGTGCCTGAGCTGTCGAACCCTATGGTCCAATAAGGGTAATGGTTAGATTACAATGGTTCTTGTTATCGCACAAGTTGTAGGTTGGGAAAATATTGATCCAACCACCAGAATGGTGACAAATAAGAGAGCACCTACCCACTGTCACCTTAGGAAGGTGTTCCCGTCACTTTAGAGATGATAGAATCACCTCAAGGGGGGATCACGATGACCCTAGGGGGGGAATGATATGGAAAGTGAGATGTATGAACGAATTCCCCTATAGGTCAAGTTACTAGATGGAAGAAGGCTTGAGAATGAGTCTCGGGAGAGTTTTAAGGTTTTCAAGTCCTTGGGTACTTGCTGAGAGTGTTTGTACATGCTCGAGACACAAGAAAAAAAACTGTGTGCAGTATATGTTAGGTGGACAAGAAATTTAATCTTGTTTTCCCTAATTGAAGCAGTAAACATAAATATATATCGACAATAACAATATCTAGTTATTGCAGAATTAACCATCAAAATTGTCAGATTATTATTAGACAATGAAGCACTAAACCAACAGATAACTTTCCAATATTCAAGCACAAACTTTGATGGTAAAAGAGGGATGCTAGATAGTGTTTTCAAAGAATTATTGTAGCAGCCTTATGGGTGTAGAAAACAATTTCTATAGTAGCAAGATTCAACCACCAAAAATCACAAGTAAACCACCCAAAAGATGCACAATGATTAGTATATTAATATGGTAGCTTCTTAGCAATTTTTGATGGATGAAAAGCAAGTTATGAGTGAAATAAAGTTAGGTTTTATGAAACCCTAATGGTTGTAAATGAAGTTTATAACAACATAAATAAATACTTGGGAAAAGGTGACACTCGAGTGGCTCAATCAAGCACATATAACTAAGAAATGATTCCAACTTAGATGAGCTTTAAATCGCGAAAAATCACGTTAACCAATGCAACATTTGATTTCTCCAATGCTAATTGTAAATGATTAGTTCCTTACTATTGGGATATGGAGTCAATGAAAGAGTTAACTATACTATTTCCTTGGGGGTGTAAACCCTCTTACTCCCCAAGGAAAGTAACAACCAACTAGGAAGGTGCCAGGAGGGTGTAAACCATTTTACTTCTCCTAGCACTACCTTAAGCAATGATTTATTTCCAAGACAAATATTGATGAGCGCAGTGGGGTTGTATTCACTTATACTCCCCAAGAAATTCAACTAGTTATCCTTGCAACCAAGAAAAAGAGACCATAACAAGATAAAACCCTTCACCTAGATCAAGAATTAACAAGAGAAACTTCCACTTTACCAAGATTTATCCACCAATATGAAAGAGAAACACTCCACAAGAGGTAGCACACCACTTCCTTCAACTAATAGCAATATAAACCATGAAAAAATGCAAATTAGATAAAATTCCCATGGGCAACGGAAATTTCATCCAAGTATCTTTCTCCACATGGGAGAGCTATGTTATGAAATGAGATTCAATGATCTCTATTTATACAAAAACCTTAAAACATAGTTTGTCCACTTAGCAAGTTTAAAACATAAGATAAGGGGTGAAAAACCCTTATCTTACCCTCTGCATCAAAAAATTCATTTAAAATTTGCTTTAACACATTAGAAACCCTAAAAAGAAGATGATGTCACCCCTTTAGGGGATGTTTTGGCACTTTGAGAAAGTCATTGGAGAAGAGAATGGAGGTCGTTGGGGCTCCTTGAGCCTCCTCATCATGTGCTAGGATAACCATGCCTCCTCTAGTCAAAATATTCCAAGTGTCAATGTTTAATAACTCCATCACCATCAAACCCCATCAAACATGACATCAACCCTCAAAAGATGACATTTTTCCTCTCCTAGGAAAGTCGTTAGGGTACTAGGGGTTGGATAAGATCCTCCATGATGTCAAGTAAGCCTCCAAAGGAATATCTCTATGATCCGGTGTGTGGGCCTACAACATTATACCTATGGGAGCTTTTCCCCATGGAAGCCCAAGCTAGGCTTGTCCTCCCAAAACTGGCCACCAAGCAAGGTCCTGCAAAATAAAAGGGTACGCCCTCCAAAAATTTCAAGTCAAAGATATCATGAAAAGTGTAAACCACGTCTAATAATAAAGGCACCTAAACATGTGCATTAAAACTACCTCATAAAATTAAACAAATGCTCAAAAACCCTATACAATTGACCAAGTTTAAGTATGGCAGGGGTGTCATAAAGGTCATATTGGGTAGAAAAAATCCCTCAAGTAGGGGATGCTCCCAAGGATGGCCTTTCAAGGTTATGTAGTGGATGATGAGGTGGAAGGGGTTTAGACTGCATAGGTTGATGAGTTTCATGACATACAAGGGCTCATATTATCTCATTTATGGGGTCCTTTGTAGAGGGTGTGTGGCACCTTCATTTGTGATGCACTTTTTCCAATCCCATTTTCTTTCCATTCTTTATTTATTTCATGTTTTAAGGAACGAGTTGAAGCCCACTTTCCTGGAGTGGTGTCTAGACAATGACAATGTCATTCACAAATACCTCACGGAAATGAGAAGGCTGGATTGTGATGATACCCCCTTTCTCTCATTTGTGTAACCGAAAGCCACTACCCTGGCTTGGTGAACATATGATGATAATGCCATACCTCTAAGTACCCATGATCATGATAGGACAACTTGTGATGAGACCTCCCATCCTCCAACTAACCCCGTAAGCATTCATTATCATTTATTTCTTGTGGGTCCTCCATTTATTATAGAGAATTGTTTCATTTCTTTCTCGAGGATCCTTGGGCAAAGCATCAGGAAGGTCTATATCTAGGATTTTATCTTTTTAGCCAACAACAATCCCTTTGGGCCTTTAGCCCCTTCTTCCCATGAAATGAGGTACATGCCCTTCTTGGGTCACTAAAGTCAAAGGGCATAGAAGGGGGAAATATGATGGGAATGTAATGAGCGGAAAGTGGTAAGTATGGTAGGGAATGATACGATAACCCCTCAAGGGACCCCCAGATGCAAACCTTCCCCAAAGGTTGGCCACTTACTAGGAAATCTATGACACTGACCAAGGTGAAATAAGGTCAAAAGAATAATTTCCAAGTGTGTGTTTTATAATCAAAAGTATCTTAAATACAACATGTTTAAATGCGTTAAATACTAGAGTGATTACTTGCCACAATACCTGACTTGTACCACATGGAGCAAGACCTATCTTTCTTCCAGAAGCTAGCTGGTGTGGTGGATTCACTTGACAATGGATCAAAATGTGGTGATAGAGCGGGGTTCCATATATGGAAGTGGACATTTCTAGTCATGTGGTCTCTCGAAACTCCATATCTGCAACTTGAGGGCCTCGAGACATGATCTCCTTAGTTATCCCACAAAATGGGGATAACAATTCCCATGTCTCAAACTTTAAATTCCTTCCAATTAAGCTTATGATATTCTTTAGTAACATAATGTTGTAATACAAATACATGAAAAACATCATGAGTTCTATGCAAGTGCGATGGTAGTACAATATGATAGTGAATTTCCTTATGAAAGAAAGAATATTTAAATAACTTTCCATACAATTTGTTTTCTCTTAAGAATGACAACACTAACCACAAGTTCTCCTCATGTTCCCTTTATTTTCTTGAATATATGAGAATATAATTTATAAATATCTATTCAAAGAAGTCTAAGTACTTCCATTATACACTATTCACGAGGATCATGAATACAACTGGTGCATTGGTCAAATAAAATGGCACCACTATGAACTCGTAATTCCAAAACCAAGTTCGAAAGAAGGTCTTAGGAATGCCACCTTCCTTAATACTTAAATGGTTATAACCTGATTGTAGATCGGTTTTTGAGAAAACAATTTCTCTTTTCATGTTATCAAAGAGCTCATCTATTCGAGGTATCAAGTACCTATTCTTCATTGTGGGTCTATTCAAATCCCTTTAATCTATGCACAATCACAAGGAACCATCCTCCTTGAAAAATATTACTGGCACACCCCATGGTGAAACACTGGTCCAAAAAATCCCTAATTCCAATAGTTCCTTCAACTGTATCTACAACTCACAAAGTTCTGGAGTAGTCATCTATTTAGGCATCTTGGAGATTGGATTTGCATTAGGTTTTATCCTGATAGTGAAATCAAGTTCCCTTTTAGGAGGTAACCCATGAAACTCTTTGGGAAAAACATCCTTGAATTTTGATAAAAATGGTTACTTATCTAAAGAGGGTCCCTTTCCATCACTTACTACATATATTATGTACAATTGACATCCTATACTCAGGAAATATTTAAATTTCATTATCGAGATGAAATGTAGAGACACCTTCCTTTTAATACTATGGATCTCAATCAATCTTCCCTCATCTATAAACAAAAAAATCTTTTCTCAAAACAAACTATGAAAGGCTAATGAGCTTCTAGCCAGTCCATATCAATAATTAGATCATACATTCCCAAGTAAGTGATGTACACTTTTAACCTAGTTGTACCTACCCCTACATCTACAAAACATTTTTCAACATTATGGTCTACCGCTTGATTTACCCTAGAATCGATATCAACCTATTAAAATTCGTCATGATCATAGGATTCCAACCCACATTTTTCTAATGCATATGGTGAAGTGAAACTATATATTGCACTGAGATTGAATACAATTTTAATTTTGACATTGTTTATTTTATTTGGCAGCTCCACCACAGTGGATTGATATTCGGCTTGATGGTTTTTAACTACTTGCATATATTTGGTGGTTACTGTCTACCTTCCCCACCAAGGCCTTCCATTCTTTATGTAGGGTGCTCGATGGTGACTCTGGGTAGTCACACTAGTAATGAGATACCTCACACCCCCAACAAGTAATTTGGGGAAAAATCCACATATTGTTCTATGGAGACCTATGAAATGAGTTCCTTCCCCTAGAACCCATTCCGTTGATAACAATTCCCTATGAATTCCTTGTAATATCATGAGTCCTTAATGATGCCTAAGATGTTGCACTTGATTCCATTGAAACACTTGTTGCAATATAGTATTCATGCAAATATGTTGTCATAGGGAGGTGGTATAGAATTTCCTCCATTGGAGAAGGTATGAGGGACCTTCCTTGAAAATATTTACTGCTATGGGATGATAGATTTTATGCCCCCTCTTTTATCCCTTTGATATCCAAAATCTCTTCTTCATAACATGAATTTTCAACTACTTCAACAACTGAGAATTGCTTCCACATTTGCACAAGGACCCTTATCCTATGATTCATCCCATAGACAAAGAAATTTTCCTAAGTTTGATTGGTCTCCATGTATGAAACATAATTTATCATTTCCATAAACATTATCTCATATTCCTCCATTATTTAGCCTCCCTAAACCAAGGTATGAAAGGCTCCTACTTGCCACTCTTCATAGAATGCATGTAAGTACTTTCTTCAAAACCTCTCTTCAAATAATTCCCATGAGATGGTGTTTGGAGTGAGATGCAACTGTCTTTAAAGGTTTCCCCACCAATTAAAGGAACTATCTTGAAGCTGGAAGATGGATATTTTGGTCTTTGAGGTGAAGACACAATCTCTTAGTGCAAATCACCTTATTATTTCCTCCAATCATGCCTCAACACATTCTCTTGCACGGTCTCCAAAAAAATCTAGGACCTTGATTTTATAATGTTCCCTAATAATGTCCTCACTTTAAGTTCTTCACTCCTTATAGGTTACCCTCCTTATATGGTGGGGGATCCACTTACACACCCACTATCGAGCATCCTTTTAGTTCCTTGTTTATAGCCTCTAAAGAGAACAATATGAGAGCTAACTCAGATGATGGTGGTCGTAGTGCCAATGTCAATGGCCCTTGCAGTGAATTTTATAGGGAAATATACCTATGAATAAGTATCCAAAACCCTCATTGAATGGGTGTAATCCAATGAAATATAGAGGGATAGACAATGTCTTACTTTCTCCTAAAACTAACACACATTTTCAAAAGTAGATGAGAGAAGGAAGAAGGTGCATACCCAATTCTGGAAGGTTGTCCAAAGAATCTAATGAATTTCTCTTGATCTCACTACAGATCTGCTAACTCACCAACAACCTACATAATTATCTAATAAGCAATACCTTTCTCATTCTTCCATAAAAATGTAAATAAAAACTTGAATGTTTAAAGCCTTATTCTAACAATTTCAAGCTAAATTAGATCCACAAAACCTCATAAAATATGTAAAATAGATCCATAAACATAGAGATTTCTTTTGGGGGAACATATATCTATATTTATTGAAATAGAGTAATGACGATAATGATTACCTTGATATTCACCGTTTTACTCCTAGATCCAATACCCAAATTCCTCCTCTTTAGTCCTAAGCCCACCTCCATCAAACAAGAATGAGCTGGAACCACGTCTTAGTAGGATAACCAAGTAAATGTATGATATATTTCAACTAAGTTATTATCAAACTAATGTTGATGCCCAACACTCAACAATGGCATACAACTCAAGACCAATGATTCTCACTACAATTAAATAGCATAAGGATGCTTGCATATAGAATCCTATCCCTTTTCTTTGGCTCTCATACTTATAGATTCTTCAGGAGATAATGATAGGATACATGACATGAAAAATAGGAAGATATGATCCATGCATGGCTTCCACGTAAGCCTTTTGGATTTTTCAAACTAATTGTTTTTAGTTTTTCTTGCAAATTTTTTCTTTCCAAATATTTTAAGGGGTGGTCACAAGTTTTGTATTGGAAACCTATGACTAGTTCTGTTCCTATTCTATGTGAAACAAAAACAACCGCTCTTTCTCCTAGGAAAAAATCATAGCCTTGATATCCTTTTTCTAATCAAGTTCTCTGCGAGGTAATTCTTCTTCATATGATAGTGTATTTTTTTCTTTTACATTTATCTTAGCCTATGGTTCCCAGTTGCTCCACAATTTCCCCAATATAAATTCCAACTACCTCAGTAGTAGCAACATTTGTAGCTACATGTTAGCAATCCTCCACCGAGACCACAACTACCTGCATAACCCATAACTAATCCAAATAATAAAAAAAATCAATCCACTTACACCATTGACTTGTCTAGTTTACGTGCTTTCTCTATTTACCCTATAGATTGTCAAGGCGTTCAATTAATATCATGGAGAATTCTCAATAATCAAACTTATTCGATCATCTCAAAGGATGAATAGGAGGAAATTCTAGACCAAGTAGGAAACCAACCAATAGAAAATTAATCCACTAGTTTTTCTCCAAATACTCCACAAGTAAATTCTTCCTAAACATTTGGAGCAACCACAACTTAGGGTTGCACAACTTTCTTCTTATTCGGAAAGGTTATGTATTGGAAAATACCTTGTCCTACCTGAATTTGACTTCCATGGGGAGTTGAAGAATGTATGCGTCAAGATCCCATTATTCCAAGCCATCATAGATGTACCCATTTACGCCAAATTTGTTTGAGAGTTGTGCTTAAAGAAACATGGAAGGAAGAGGAAAGATCATCTAACTATCCAAGTTATAGGTCAACTCATAGATCTAATGTTTGGAATGGTTTTTACTACCAAGTATGCATATCCTAGTAGCCATATTTTTTATGTTTACATTAACAATATCTGTATCTCCAACACCTTAATTGATTCAAGGGATACCATAAATGTCATGATGAGGGAGACCATGGAAAAACTTAAACAAACCAATTTACAAGAAACTCCTACAATTTTCCAAATGGATGACCAATCCACTGTCAAACCTAAAGGTATCCTAAAGGATGTAGTAATATATGTATATTCCTAGGAGTATCCAACAAAATTTAGGGTTCTGCAACCAAAATACAACCTTGAGGGTTACCCCTTGATCTTAGAAAGGCCATGGCTAGATACTGTTGATGCCTATATTGGTTGTATATATGGAGACATGACTATCTTTCATAGGAATTCCACAAAGAATCTCACTTTATATCCTCATGCCAAGAAAAGATCTAACCAAGAAATGCCTATGTGGGTGGGATATGGGGATAATGATGATGAAAATGTCTAAGAATTTCTCATAGTTGATTTATCCCTCTCCTTTAAAGAGAAGATTGAATATGATCTCATTTGTGATTTCCTCACTAATCCTTATTCACATGGCAATCATATTATACAAATGGTAGAAGAACAATGTTCAATATCTACCATCGAATTATAATTCCAATCCATGCCTTCTTATTTCTATATCGTATCTGAAACAAACAACATGCCAATATAAATCAATCTTGGGAAAACACTCAAAATTAGTCCTAGACTAGAAAATCCACAAAAAAAACAATGCATTGAGTTGATACAAAATCATGCCGATGTATTTGCATGGGAATATATGGATATGAAGGGAATTCATCCCAATATTTGTACTCACCATATTTATATTGTGGATAATTTCCAACTTATTCAACAATCCCAATGTTGAATGAACCCTGCATTATGTGATATAGTGAAGGATGAATTGTGGACATTATTAAACATAATTTCATCAATCCCATTTTGGATAGCCAATGGTTTTCACCCCTTTTGATTGTTCCTAATAAAAATGGGAAATGGAGAGTTTGCATAGATTATAGAGAATTAAACAAAGCCACTTAAAAATACCATTTCCCTCTACCCTTCATTGATCAAGTCCTTGACACATTAGTAGGGAAGAATTGTTTCTATTCCTTGATGGATTTGGTGGATACAATCAAATACAACTTGCTCCCTAGGATCAAGATAAAACTACTTTTACCTTTCGACGGGGAATCTTTGCCTACCAAGTTATGCCCCTTGGCTTTTGTAATTCACCTTCTAATGCATCTGCTACGTTTTAGTAGGCTGTTCTCGATATCTTTTCTGATTTGATTCATGATTGTGTAGTAGTTTATATGGATGAATTTACATTGTATGGTAACACATTTGATGAAGACTTGATGAATTTGGAGAAGTTTCTCAAACAATGTAAAGAAACTAATTCGTCTTTCAGACATGAGAAATGTCACATGCTATTAAATGAAGGGATAGTTCTTGGACACCATGTTTCTGTTTCTAGAATCAAGGTGGATCCAAAGAAAATTTAGGTCATATCCAATCTTCCTATTCCAAAAACACAAAAGGATGTTCACAAGTTTTTAGGACATGTTGGTTATTATTGTCATTTTATTAAGAACTTTACTAAAATTGCATCCCCCATGTTTTCTTTATTGTCTAAAGATGCATAATTTTCTTGGATTGACAATGTCAATCTACTTTTTAATATTTAAAGGAAAATTTGTTTGTGGCACCGGTCTCGGGGGGACCAAATTTGTCCGTTCGGTCACATATTTCCACAGATTCTTTTGACATAGCCATCGGGGAAGTACTTGGGAAGAAAGAAGAGAAAAACCCTTATGTAATTTATTTTATCAGTAAAATTCTTGGACTAGCAGAGTCAAATTACATAGTGACCAAAAAATAATTTATTGTAGTAATATACTCTATTGATAAATTTTGGCACTGTATAATTCGATATCATGTGTTTGTACATATTGATCATTAGACCATTCACTATTTAATGAATAAACCAATTACTAATGGTAGAGTGACTAGGTGGTCATTATTGTTGCAAGAATTTGACATCACTATCGTCGATAAGACTAGAAGGGATAATGTAGTTACAAACTTCCTTTCCAGACTCACCAATGATGGGGATTCCATTCTCATCAAAGATACTTTTCCTAATGAATATCTATTTGCAATATTTATTAACACTCCATGATTTGTAGATATTGCTAACTATTTGGATGCAATAAAACTTCAGACACATCTCTTACCAAAACAAAGAGATAGGATTATCAAACAAAGTGCAGTGTACTTCGGGGGTTCAAGGGTAGTTCTTTCGCACAGGTCTGGATCTCATAATCTAACATTGAGTTTGAGAGGATGAAATTTATGACATCCTAAAAGTTTTTCATGATGAACCTTGTGGAGGCCACTTTGTTTATAAAATAATTGCACATAAGGTGTTGCATTTGGGTTATTTTTTTCCTAGCATTTATTGAGATTCCAAGAAGTACGTGAGAATATGTGACAATTTCCAAAGAATGGGACAACCTATTCAATATGATGAGTGATCTAAAATTGAAGAAGACTTGAAAAAACTTGAATAATTATTGCAAGTGAAATGTTATGTGTTTAAAGAAACATGATCAATTTGCAACACATAAATTAAGGATTACTTATGCAAAATACACATAGACAACAGCATAAACATTGAACATAA
>ML785709.1:68296-79218 GCA_009831015.1 Picea engelmannii | reverse complement strand
CATGAAGCACCAACTTCCAAGATTCTCCAACACCAACTTGAAGGAGGATCCAACCCCCTAGTTTACAGGCTCCAACTTGAAGGAAGCTACAACTCCCTAGATTCTCTAGCTCCAACTGGAAGGAGGCTCCAATCCCTTAGTTTACAGGCACCAACCTAAAGGAAGCGCCAAATCTCTGATTTACCAACACCAACTGGAAGGAGGCACCAACCCACTATTTTTATGAGAACCAACTCAAAGGAAGCTACAAATCCCTTGCAATCACCAACCTACTATCTGAAGACATCAATATTCCCATGCACCACCCAACCACCCTTGTTTCTTAGGCACTAACCTGAAGGCGACCTTGATCTCCTACTTTGCACCACCCTGCCACCCTTGAATATAAATAAGAGAATCAACCTATCACTATTACTTTCACTGATACTGATATATCATTATCATCAAAGTTGCTTCAACAACAATGACCACATGCGAATATCTCCAAGAATATCCCCCAAATCATATGCCCAAAATCGCCAAGATATGAATCAAACCATGCAGAAAAGGCCTCCAAGATATGCCTTAAACATGTGCCAAAGTCTCTAAGACATGCCTCAAACCATGTGCCAAAATATCCAAGATATACCTTAAACCATGTGCCAAAGTATCCAAGACATGCCTCAAACCATTTGCCAAAAACCTCCAAGATATTCCTCAAAGAATATACCAAAACATCCAAGATATTCCTCAAGCATATACCAAAATATCCAAGATACAAGCCTCAAGACATATGGAAAACATACCTTTAATTTTATAAAAACCTTAGTGCATCAGATCTCATATTATCAAACCTTCCTTTACTTCAACATCAATAAGAGAGCATATTCTTCATAACCTTTCCTTAGCCTCGCGGGATTGGACTAGGCAACGAGCGGGGCCTCGCATGACGAGTCTAGGGAAACCAACAGGGTTGTCGTAGGACACCCTATACTTGACCTGTGGAGGTCACCTCAGATAGGGTTTCCTAAAAACCCTTCTCAAATCTGCAACTCTGATAACTCCATCCTTCACACGATTCTGCTACTTAACTTGCGCTATGAGATTACACACTTGCTTAATGAAAATGAGAGGCTCTTTGATGGGTATTTATACTCTTCCAAGTACCTCCCTTACTTGAATTTAGGGCCAAACTATAGTTTCTTGTTTATAACCATTTTTCTCCTTTACTTTTCTTTAGGTCCGACTTGTAACTTCTTGTCCTTAGATCCGGGGCATCTTCACTTGCTTTCAGGGCTTCATCTTTAAGATGAGATATCTCCTCAACCGTGAGGAACCACATGGCATGACACCTATAGTTTTAAATGAATTAACGAGGACTATCAATATATGATGGTTTTTCATGCATTTACAATTTCCTTCATACTCGTTTTCTTCAAACAACTCCGGGATTCACGACCACACTTATGGGGCCTCCTAACCATATTTCCAGGGTAACTTGTTTTCTTAACAACTAGGGATTCGTGTAGGATTATTCAAAGTGTCTTCCTGTGAGGGACATTCTTAGAGATATACCACAAGGGGACCACTTTATGGATTCCTTCAAATAAACCCATCACTTCTAGGGGCTTCTGGACATCTTTTAGGGTTGACATCAATGAAAAACAATTTTCCAACAATCTCCCCCTTTGGAATTGATGGCAACAATCATACCCCCCCTGTGACCTTTTATCCCCCTATCTTCATTCTTTCGTTATTTCTCTCCCCCATTGACATCAATGGAAAAGGGTGACTCCCCCTGATGATTTATCTTCTCTTTTCTTCTTTGCAATATGTCGTGTAGATCAATGCGAGGCTTCTTGTATATGATTCCTTTCCTCTCTTCCAGGCCTTCTTGTCCATTGGTAATTCCTGTTATTGTAATCCACTAACATATATTAAAATCGTTCATGTCGAGATTCCTTCATCACTTGACTTTAAGTCTTCATGGCCTTTCATGTCTTCACTGAGTTGACATCAATGACATATTCATTCAACAATCTTCCCTTGACAATATAACTCCTCTTGATGGTTTCTCTCCCCTTGTATTGTTGTTCCTCTCACAACTTGCCTTCCTATGACTAGCTGGTTCCACCTGTCAATATGCTTATTTTCTAAGTAATATGATTTACTGGACATTCCTCTTGATGACAATGCCAATGAGTCTTTCTGCAATTCCTCTTGAGCTCATTCTTTAATCCACTATCAGGTATCTTCTTTGGTTCATGTTAAGTATTTTCTTCTAGACTTGCCAAATATCTCATGAATTTATCTCTTTCCACATGTCACAAAACTATCCATGACTTTGCTACTCAACTACACATACTATTGATTAATTTTCCACTTCACTATTCTGAGAGCATCCTCGAATCTATTGGAAATGACCACTGCATATTTCTGCTTTAATACATGCTTGGAATCCTCTATATAATCATGAATCTCTACCTCAACAGTGCATCAATGATATTCCACATAAATTCCATCTTACCTATTCATACTTGCATGAGGATGTGTTATGAAAAATCCTCCTTAATCAACCAATCAATCATGAGACATTCTGCACTTATTCCATCAAACCATTCTAAATCAACCTTCCCAAAATATGAAAACACTTCATATAGTTCTCCAATCTGTAATAGTTGCTTCTTAGACTCCCCCTCTTCAATATTCACATTACTGGGAGTCTCCAAGCCAGATTACTTAGAATAATATACAAACCTACTTTGTTGCAAGATCATTCTTCTAAATTATGACATGTTCCTATTTTCCTGTAGATTCTTCATGATTTCGCAACTCTAAAAAACTTGTGAGTATGATCTCTGGGAGTTATTCATTCACCTGCTCTTCTTGTTTTTATTTTCTTCTCCAAACCTTCTTGTACCCGATATCAGTGTTTTCCTTAAAGGAAGACTCCATCATGCTTCTGCAATCATGATCTATGTGTCCATAGTTGTGGAATTTGTGATATTCAATATTGTAGGGGGCTACATAAACATCTCTTGCTTGCAAATTTCTTCCATATGATTTGGAGTCTACAACTTTATGTCCAAATTTATTACAAGTAAAACAATAACTAGGAAAGAAACTTTGATACCTAGAAGAAAGTGATCCTCTTTGTGATGCAGTCCTTTTGAATTCATGACTTAGCTAATCATGATCTTCTCTTCTATTGTTTCCTTCACAATGATTGAAGCTTCTTTGATGCCTGGAGGTAGAAGATATTTTTGGAGATACACCTCTTCTGCATTCATTACTCTTTGGATCTTGCTGACCATGATCCCATCCTTTGAGAATGTCTTCATAATTCTTATCCTTCTCTTCATTCTTCCTTTCTGACAACTTGGAACACTTCTCTTCAAATTTCTTTATTAGCTACGTGGAGCTTCTTCTCTCTTCAACGCTCTTTCTGGGATTGGAATTTGATCCTTCTTTACATGAGGCCTCACCATTGTATCAAAAACATGATTTATCAAATGGTTACCATTGATGGTTGGGAATGTCTTCTAGTACTTGATAGCTCTTCAATTTCTTGTTGAGCTTGAAAAAATCAACCCTTAATGAGATGACTTCTTCTTCAAGATTCTCACAATATTCTTCTTTCTTCATCATCTGGATCTTCATTGATTCTTTCATTCTCTTTGATTCTCCAAGTTGTGTTTTCAAGGATATGTTTTCTTCAAGTCTTCTTTCTTGTTGACTAAATTCTGCTTCAAGCTTGTTCAAGTCCTCATATATTTCCTTAAGATGACTTGTCAAAATTTCTTCTCTCTTCTTTGCTTCCTTTCTTGGTGATACTATTTCAGCTTCAAAACATTGCTTTTCTTCCAACTGATTTTTGAGTGTTTCTTCAATCACTTTGGCTTCTTCCAGCTGAACCTTTAGATTTGTGATAATCTTCTAGAATTCTTCAGAATATTTTTAGGGTTTTGAGAACCCTCCTTTAGCTTGATCAATTCTTCCTTAAGGGAAATTTTTTTCCTCCTTTATATTTTTAGATCACTTAAAGAAATGATTATATCTACCTCAAGATCCACTTCACCTTCTTCATAATCTTCTTTGCAATTTTCAAGTTATTTTCTCTCTCTTTTTAGGGCACACAATAATTATGCTTTATGATCTTCCATACCATTTCCAATTTCTTGTTCTGGATCTATCTGACATGATGAACTTCTTTCCTCTCGTTCTATATCAACATCTTCTTTATCCTGATCAACATTCTCTAGATATGTTATTAAAAGAAGAGATTCCTTAGAGTAGAGATTATGTAGCTTATCCCAAATATCTTTGGTTGATGAACATTATCCCACTTTGACTTTTATTGAATCAGGTAATCCATCCAGGATGGAATCCATTGCTATTTTGTTGTTTCTTTTTAATTCCTTCTTGGCTGTAGTATTCTAAGGTTTCTTTGAAGCATTGTATCCTAAAACAACTCATTACCAAACATCAAACCCCTGTGCCTATAAAAATACTCTCATCCTTTTTCTCTACATCTCATAGTTATGACCATCAAATATTGGAGTTCCATTATCCGTGCAATCCATGATATACCTTCCAGTGGTTAGACTATTTTTGAAGGACCTACTCTGATACCAATTGTTGGAATATTTACTAATACTAAGAGCGGCGGGGTGGGGGGACACTTTTTACCATTTTCAATCAAAACATGTAAAAATTAAGTTATCGACAATTTATGAATTATGATTGCATTCAAGGTATCATACATATATAACCATAGATACACAATACACAAGAATTTTACGTGGAAACCCAAATGGGAGAAAACCACATAACACTTTATCTCTCTCTCTCTCTCTATATATATATATATATATATACATCTTGAATATTACATCCACATGAAGCACCAACTTCCAAGATTCTCCAACACCAATTGGAAGGAGGCTCCAACCCCCTAGATTACAGGCTCCATCCTGAAGGAAGCTACAAGTCCCTAGACTCTATAGATCCAAATAGAAGGAGGCTCCAACCCCTTAGTTTATAAGAACCAACCTGAAGGAAGATCCAACTCCATAATTTACCAATACCAACTAGAACGAGGCACCAACCCCTTATTTTTACGAGCACCAACTTAAAGGAAGCTACAACTCCCATGCAAACACCAACCTACTATTTGAAGACATCAATATTACCATGCACCATCCAACCACCCTTGTTTTTTAGGTACCAACCTGAAGGAGACCTCGATCTCATACCTCGCACCACCCTGCCACCCTTGAATATAAATAAGATAATCAAATTTTCATTGTTACTATCATTGAAACTGATATATCACTATCATCAAAGTTGGTTCAACACCAATAACCACATGCCAAGATATCCAAGAATATCCCCCAAATCATATACCCAAAATCACCAGGATATGCATCAAACCATGTGGCAAATGCCTCAAAGATATGCCTCAAACATGTGCCAAAGTCTCCAAGACACGCCAAAAAACATATGCCAAAATATCCAATAAATACCTCAAACCATTTGCCAAAATATCCAAGACATGCCTCAAACCATGTGCCAAAAACCTCCAAAATATGCCTCAAAGCATATGCCAAAACCTCCAAGATATGCCTCAAGCATATGCTAAAATCTCCAAGATACAAGACTCAAGACATATAGAAAACATAACTTTCATTTTGTAAAAACATTAGTGCATCAGATCTCAGATCATCAAACCTTCCTCAACTTCAACATCAATAATATAGAATCTTCTTCATAACCTTTCCTCAACCTCATTGGACTGGACCAGGAAACGAGCAGGGCCTCGTGTGATGAGTGTAGGGAAACCAACAGGGTCCTTGCGGGACACCCTATACTTGACCCGCAGGGTCACCTCAGATAGGGTTTCCCGAAAACCCTTCTCACATCTACAACTCTGAGAACTCCATCCTTTGCATGATTCTTCTATACTTGTGTTATGAGATTACACACTTTCTTGATGAAAATGAGAGGCTCTTTGATGGGTATTTATAATTTTCCAAGTAGCTCCCTTACTTGACTTTAGTGCCGACCTATAGCTTCTTGTTTATAACACTTTTTCTCCTTTACTTGTCTTTAGGGCCGACTTGTAACTTCTTTTCATTAGATTTGGGGAATCTTCACCTGTTTTCAGGGCTTCATCATTAAGCGTGCATATCTCCTCAACCGCAAGGAACCACGTGGCATGCCACCTACCATTAGAAAAAAATTGATGAGGCTATCAATATATGATTTTTTTTCATGCAGTTACAATGTCCTTCATACTCTTTGTCTTCAAACAAATCTGGGCTTCATGACCACACTTATGGGGATTCCTAACCATATTTTCAGGGTAACTTCTTTTCTTAACAACTAGGGATTCTTGTAGGCTTCATCAAAGCGTCTTCCCATGAGGGCCATGCTTAGAGATATGGCATAAGGGGACCACTTTGGAGATTCCTTCAAATAAACCCATCACTTCTAGGGGATTTCAGACATCTTTTGGGGTTGACATCAATGACAACCAATTTTCCAACAATATCTATGATTAATCAGTACCTAAAACCATAGCTACCGAATAATTAATCATGATGCATAAGAATTTTCCTTTCCTATGGGAGGAATGCTTTTCATTTGTCAAGTTATCCACCTATTCATCATTTCCATTTACTCCTCCACTCCATTGCTAGTTTCATTACACATACCTCCATTATTTATGTTTTTAACATTTTATTTATTTATTTTCCACCTTTTACTACCCTTCCATACTTAACGACTTTTTCCATTATCGATCTTATTTCCATTGCATGCTGCTACTTGTCTTATATTTTTTCTTGTTGAGCTCATATTACTTTCTACATTGTTTGTTGTGACTTAGTGCTACTAATATGAAGAGAAAATGTGTATAACTTCTTTCCACCACGAACCCCTTACTCTAGCTCAATTGTGCAATCATCTTGAAGTGATTTGAATGTTTAGGGATGCAGGTTGGTTGGCATATTTGAATAGTTGTAGGGATTTGAGAGTTAAATTCCACTAGAATTCACCATTAAGTTTATATTATTTATTAATGTGATATGGTGACTCCATGTTCAAGTAATTGAAGAAACTGTGTCTAAAGTGACCGACCTACCTAGAAATGGTTAGAGGTGGTTTGAATGTAGAGTCACATGTAATTAGATATGATTTGATTTTATTTTTGGACAAGAGAGGGTTGAATATGGAGGGAAGGGAGTAAAAAGGACTTCACTTCCAAGACCCTCATATGAAGTTGCATACTTCTTGCAGAAGTATATTACCTATGAAGGAGGACACAATTTTTGGTTTTCTTATCATTTCAAAATTATGAATCACTTATGGCATCGAACGTTGGTGGATATGCCCTATTTTATAGTTTTTTATTTTCAACTCATGAACTTTAATTCTAGGCCAAGTTCAAATATTGTTACCGACATTACTCACCACTATTTAATTAAATTACTTATATTGGAATCCCTTTCCCATACACCTCATACTTGGGAAATGCCATTGCAAGCACATCCAAGGGTAGTTGTAGCATAGCGAGTAGAGGAAGTCCATGCCATGGAAGAGACAAAACATTAAAAATAAGAAAAACCAATAGAATATGTTAACTCCCAAAATGAAACCATTCTTTCGGTTGAGTTTTGTAGTGGATATCATGGATTTTGGTAGTGTCTTCAAGTTACTTTTTAGTTTTTATGGCTAAGAAAATTTTTGGTTTTGGTTTGTCCTAGAAAATAATTGACCCATAAAGTCTTCTTTTTTCAAAAGTGTCATTTTTCACTTTCCACAGCTAACGTGTTTTCAAAGGTTCATTGTGTGCTGTGGAAAGTGCCCACTTTCGACAGTTAAGGAGCTCTTTTCATCAGTTGACGCGCTGTTGAAAGTGACAAATCTTAAAAGGTTTGACAATCAGTCACGGGTGGCGCGCTGTGGAAAGTACATGCTTTCCACAGCTAAGGAGCGGTTTCAATTGATATGGCGCGTTGTTGAAAGTTATTACTTTCCGCAGCTAAGAAGTATCTTCTACAAAGCAGTGCGCTGTGGAAAGTACATACTTTCCGCAGCTAACAGGGGCTTTCAAAGGGGTCGCGCGCTGGTGAAAGTGGCAAGCGAGCATTTGGCAGAGGCGTTTTCCACGGGCCGTTGCTGCACAATGCGGGAATCACGTGCGTGATATCCACGTATGACAGAAATGATGATGTGATCACCCCCCACGTCAGAGTAAATCCAAGGCATGCGCTGATAGGAGTGGGCAATCATAGAAACTCGATCATGCATGTCAGGATATGACTGTAATTTGAATTCATTCCAGAACCCACGCTCAGCGCTCATCACATCTGGAATGGCAAGTTCGGGTTCGGCGACGCAGGTACAAAGGAGGTACCGCCGGCCTGACACCATCAAATCAAACAGAGGGTTCATATCAAAAATCGTTTCCAAAACACTGTTGAAGTTTTCATTTGATTCAAAACAGAGCCGGAGCCCGAACTGCTTTCAACAACGCAGAACCTCGGCTCGACTAGGCAGTTACAGGGATTACATTTGTCAAGTTTTTGAGCTGCATAATGGTGAGAAAACGCAGTGGCGCTTTACTCAAGCGAGAATTGGATAACTTATCCTTTTTTCAATCGCATCCCGAGGTCCAGAGGCATTTCGCCAATGCAGGATGTATGGAATTTGTAAAAAGGTTACAAGTCGGGTGCCATCAAGCCACAGCTGAAGCCTTCGCCCAAACTTTTGATGGAAATAAAGCACGCGTCAACTCTGTGGAAATTAAAGTGGATGAGGCTGTCATTGCCGCAGCTACAGGATTTCCAAGAACTGGTCAAAGCTGGTTTAAAACCACGGCTCCTAAAAACTTGGATTTCAGGGTCTATTTGAAAGATGGGTACAGACACAAATCTTGGAGAAAAGGTATGCTTGTTTCATATCTAGATGAAGAATGGAAAGAATTATTCAAAGGCATACAATTATACATTACATCAGAGGGAAGATATGACAAATTGATGATATATCACTTTAATCTATTGGATCACTTCACAGGTAAGACCCCCATCAATTTGAATTATTTCTTGTATCACAGTTTGACTAAAGTATGCAGGAGGATTAAAGCTCAACCCTTGAGCGTGAAAAATACTTTATGTCACCCTGGCCTCATAAAATTGATCATCCTGCAAGAATTGAAGCAACAGGAGAGGAGCTGGGAGCACTTTCTGTTCTGGGAAGGTTTTGAAACCCAGAATCAGACTGCAAATGAGAAGATGGCAGGTTCAAAGAAGCAATTGTCTCCTCATAGTAGCTCAAGGAGAAGAAGGGCCTTGCCAGGACCATCAGAGGACAGAGTTTCTGGAATAAAGCATCACAGGCTGAAGAGAAAATTTAACTTTGAACAGACTACAGAGAAGACTACACAGCAAAATACAGGGCATCCTACACAGCAGAGTACTGGGAAGAACATCCTTAATTTGCCATACTCAGATTCAGAATCTAAGCAGAAAGATCAGTGCCCTACCATCAAGAGTTCTGAGCAATCAGTAGAATGTGCTCAGAACTATGAAACTTTAAATCATACAGAGCAGGGAGAATCATCAAAAAACCCTAGATCAAATAAATCTCAGAAAATCAAACATCTCAAAGAGGTAATTGCCCAGCAGGAGGTCTTGGAGCGGGTGATAAAGGATAGATATAAAAAGTTATCTGATAACTTTGCCAAGACAAACGCAACATTTGAAAGATTTGCCAAGGAGAGTGCTAGAGAGAAGAAGAGGAAGACTAAACTCGTCAAAGACTGCAACAGCCTGCAGTGTCTTACCAAGCGCCTCAAGAAGCAGATCAGGGGGTTGAAACAAAAGTTGAAACAAAGATCTCATCCAGACCTGGAAGTTCTTGCTCAAGTTGCCGTCAACATGCAAGGTGAGAAGTCAGATGCCCACTGATTTTGGTTTGAAATCAATTTTGAAGGCGAAGACTCTTTTTGTGCACTATCGGGACTTTCAACAGCGCCAAGCTACTATTTCATTACCCGTTATTTGTGGAAAGCGATAGCTTTCAACAGCTAACCCGTGAAAAATTCAAACGGTTGCGCTGTTGAAAGTTGGGCAAGCAAGTTTTGAGGCCGAAAACGCAACAGTTTATTTCAAACATGTTTTGAAGATATGCCAGTGTATCGGTGGACTAGGAGATCGAATGCTAGAAGTTCAACATCAGAGATTCGAGGGATTTTGGTTACACATTCAAAATCATCTCCTAAAAACTCGGCCATGAATATTGAAAAATTGAACAGTCATATACAGGTGTCATGTCACTTCACCACATTGCAGATGCTGAAAGCTGGAGGAGGCAAATGGCGATTTGGAGACTAAAGACAGTTTGACCATTCAGTTCAGTTGTTGAAGACTTAATTTCAAAGTTGTTTAAATAGAATAGAACTATTTTTATTTAATGACAGATCCATGTTTTTAGGATCTGTGTAACTGTTTGTAAGGGCTATAAATGCCTGTTTTGATATCAAACAAGGGTTCGATTTTGGATAGAGTAATCTGCTATTGTACTCAGACTTTTTATGTTAATACAGATCACAGGTTCCTTTCAATTTTGATTGTCAGCTTTCCATCTTTCTTTCTGCACTATTATCTGTGTGTTCAAGCTTTGAATGGTTGTTATCCCATTGTTTATCTCATAGCCTGATAATAGGTTTCTTGATTGTCTCTTAGACCCTACATTGTACTGGTTTAGTTACAATCTGTTCTTCACCCATTTTAAAGTTACCCGCTGATTAATTAATCTTTGAGAGCACTGTCTATTTGTTTATCATTTTCATGTTTGAATGCTATAAGCTGAATTGAGTTGTCCCATTGATCCACATTTACAAAATACAAAAAACATTTATTTCTTAAGTTACCAAGCAC
>ML785709.1:15470-62505 GCA_009831015.1 Picea engelmannii | reverse complement strand
AGGTCCTTTTGTCATAACAGAGGTGCAGCAGAACAACACCTTCGTTCTTCAAACTCTTTCAGGCGAGCCAGTTTCAGGGGGCCCTTTCAATGGGCGCTTCCTGAAGATCTATTTCTCATAAGGCTTCCTTGAAGCCAGGTTCTTCTTGTACATATTTTCTTTTTTCAGTTCTGTTTTCTTTTTCTTTTGTCATTCAAATAACTCCATGCCCAATGGTACTAGCAACTATTTTTCAGATTGCAATAAGGCTACTGAGTCTAGCTAGGTTCTTGGTCACCTCACAGGGAGATGCCCATCCCAGTTGGAGCCAAATGTTAACTCCCAAAATGAAACCATTCTTTCGGTTGAGTTTTGTAGTGGATATCATGGATTTTGGTAGTGTCTTCAAGTTACTTTTTAGTTTTTATGGCTAAGAAAATTTTTGGTTTTGGTTTGTCCTAGAAAATAATTGACCCATAAAGTCTTCTTTTTTCAAAAGTGTCATTTTTCACTTTCCACAGCTAACGTGTTTTCAAAGGTTCATTGTGCGCTGTGGAAAGTGCCCACTTTCGACAGTTAAGGAGCTCTTTTCATCAGTTGACGCGCTGTTGAAAGTGACAAATCTTAAAAGGTTTGATAATCAGTCACGGGTGGCGCACTGTGGAAAGTACATGCTTTCCATAGCTAAGGAGCGGTTTCAATTGATATGGCGTGCTGTTGAAAGTAATTACTTTCCGCAGCTAAGGAGTATCTTCTACAAAGCGGTGCGCTGTGGAAAGTACATACTTTCTGCAGCTAACAGGGGTTTTCAAAGGGGTTGCGCGCTGGTGAAAGTGGCAAGCGACCATTTGGCAGAGGCGTTTTCCACGGGTCGTTGCTGCATGATGCGGGAATCACGTGCGTGATATCCACGTATGACAGAAATGATGATGTGATCACCCCCACGTTAGAATAAATCCAAGGCATGCGCTGATAGGAGTGGGCAATCATAGAAACTCGATCATGCATGTCAGGATATGACTGTAATTTGAATTCATTCCAGAACCCACACTCAATGCTCATCACATCCGGAATGGAAAGTTCAGGTTTTGCGATGCAGGTACAGAGGAGGTACCACCGGCCTGACACCATCAAATCAAACAGAGGGTTCATATCAAAAATCGTTTCCAAAACACTGTTGAAGTTTTCATTTGATTCAAAACAGAGCCGAAGCCCGAACTGCTTTCAACAACGCAGAACCTCAGCTCAACTAGGCAGTTACATGGATTACATTTGTCAAGTTTTTGAGCTGCATAATGGTGAGAAAACGCAATGGCGCTTTACTCAAGCGAGAATTGGATAACTTATCCTTTTTGCAATCACATCCCGAGGTCCAGAGGCATTTCGCCAATGCAGGATGTATGGAATTTGTAGAAAGGTTACAAGTCGGGTGCCATCAAGCCACAGCTGAAGCCTTCGCCCAAACTTTTGATGGCAATAAAGCACGCGTCGGCTCTGTGGAAATTAAAGTGGATGAGGCTGTCATTTCCACAGCTACAGGATTGCCAAGAACTGCTCAGAGCTGGTTTAAAACCACGGCTCCTAAAAACTTGGATTTCAGGGTCTATTTGAAAGATGGGTACAGACACAAAGCTTGGAGAAAAGGCATGCTTGTTTCATATCTGGATGAAGAATGGCAAGAATTATTCAAAGGCATACAATTATACATTACATCATAGGGAAGATATGACAAATTGATGATATATCACTTTAAGCTATTGGATCACTTCACAGGTAAGACCCCCATCAATTTGCCTTATTTCTTGTATCACAGTTTGACTAAAGTATGCAGGAGGATTAAAGCTCAACCCTTGAGCGTGAAAAATACTTTATGTCACCCTGGCCTCATAAAATTGATCATCCTGCAAGAATTGAAGCAACAGGAGAGGAGCTGGGAGCACTTTCTGTTCTGGGAAGGTTTTGAAACCCAGAATCAGACTGCAAATGAGTAGATGGCAGGTTCAAAGAAGCAATTGTCTCCTCAGAGTAGCTCAAGGAGAAGAAGGGCCTTGCCAGGACCATAAGAGGACAGAGTTTCTGGAATAAAGCATCACATGCTGAAGAGAAAATTTAACTTTGAACAGACTACAGAGCAAACTACACAGCAAAATACAGGGCATCCTACACAGCAGAGTATTGGGAAGAACATCCTTAATTTTCCATACTCAGATTCAGAATCTGAGCAGAAAGATCAGTGCCCTGCCATCAAGAGTTTTGAGCAATCAACAGAATGTGCTCAGAACTATGAAACTTTAAATCATACAGAGCAGGGAGAATCATCAAAAAACCCTAGATCAAATAAATCTCAGAAAATCAAACATCTCAAAGAGGTAATTGCCCAGCAAGAGGTCTTGGAGCGGGTGATAAAGGATAGATATAAAAAGTTATCTGATAACTTTGCCAAGACAAACGCAGCATTTGAAAGATTGGCCAAGGAGAGTGTCAGAGAGAAGAAGAGGAAGACTAAACTCGTCAAAGTCTGCAATAGCCTGCGGTGTCTTACCAAGCGCCTCAAGAAGCAGATCAGGGGGTTGAAACAAAAGTTGAAACAAAGATCTCATCCAGACCTGAAAGTTCTTGCTCAAGTTGCCGTCAACATGCAAGGTGAGAAGTCAGATGCCCACTGATTTTGGTTTGAAATCAATTTTGAAGGCGAAGACTCTTTTTGTGAACTATCGGGACTTTCAACAGCGCCAGGATACTATTTCATTACCCGTTAGCTGTGGAAAGCGATAGCTTTCAACAGCTAACCCGTGAAAAATTCAAACGATTGCGCTGTTGAAAGCTGGGCAAGCAAGTTTTGAGGCCGAAAACGCAACAGTTTATTTCAAACATGTTTTGAAGATATGCCAGTGTATCGGTGGACTAGGAGATCGAATGCTAGAAGTTCAACATCAGAGATTCGAGGGATTTTGGTTACACATTCAAAATCATCTCCTAAAAACTCGGCCATGAATATTGAAAAATTGAACAGTCATATACAGGTGTCATGTCACTTCACCACATTGCAGATGCTGAAAGCTGGAGGAGGCAAATGGCGATTTGGAGACTGAAGACAGTTCGACCATTCAGTTCAGTTGTTGAAGACTTAATTTCAAAGTTGTTTAAATAGAATAGAACTGTTTTTATTTAATGAAAGATCCATGTTTTTAGGATCTGTGTAACTGTTTGTAAGGGCTATAAATGCCTGTTTTGATATCAAACAAGGGTTCGATTTTGGATAGAGTAATCTGCTATTGTACTCAGACGTTTTATGTTAATACAGATCACAGGTTCCTTTCAATTTTGATTGTCAGCTTTCCATCTTTCTTTCTGCACTATTATCTGTGTTGTCAAGCTTTGAATGGCTATTATCCCATTGTTTAGCTCATAGCCTGATAATAGGTTTCTTGATTGTCTCTTAGACCCTACATTGTAATGGTTTAGTTACAATTTGTTCTTCACCCATTTTAAAGTTATCCGCTGATTAATCAATCTTTGAGAGCACTGTTTATTTTTTTATCATTTTCATGTTTGAATGCTGTAAGCTGAATTGAGTTGTCCCATTGATCCACATTTACAAAATACAAAAAACATTTATTTCTTAAGTTACCAAGCACCTTTGTTCTGCAACCACAAAGGGTTTCTTGGAGTGATAACAGAATAAATTTAGGTGGAACATGTAACAAAAGTTCAAGTAGAGATTCATATAAACGAGGAAGAGGGTGATGAAATTCAAATAATAGGAGAAACATTTGTGGATTTGAATTCACGACATGGACAATTGAGGAAGAAACCCCTATTTCAAATCCTATGGATGAAGCTACACCATCAACAAGAAACAAAATAATATCTAAAATATCTATTCCTTCTTCTCGTTCTAAGAGGAGAAGGACTAGGTCCACTTCTACACACATGGAAACTACTACACAAGAACTGATAGAAAATCAATATGTTGCAAAACCAGTTGCTGCAAAAGCATTTTGTATTCTTATGAACTTGTGAAGGGTTTGCTAGATCGTCTAGAATGTAAATTTATAGAGGAATTTGAGCAAGCTCCAATGGCCCCCAAATCAATTAAGAGACATATTATCATGTTACTCGGTAAGCATTGTCCAAAAATTTATTATATCACACTTCTTAATATGAATCACAAATTTAAAAAGGAAATTAGGATTTTGTGGTATAAGATACATGCTATCTGAAAATTTTTATAGGCCTTTAAGTCTAAGGTCGGTCTGAACACATTGGTCCAGGTCCTCAAAGAATGTTCTTGTTCACCTTCTAGTTCACATGAAGGTGACCAATAAACAAAATAAATGATTTGTATTGATCCTTTGGATGCTACCCCTATTATTCATGATATTACTATTGATGCTCTTCATAAGTCTATTGCTACAAAACCTATTAAAGAGTCTTTTTATTCCATTAAACACATTGTTGATACTCCACACATTGATGACACTAAGCCTATGGATGAAGTTATTATGGAAACAATTCTTGAAGATATTATTCCTATTTAAAAATCTTTCGATATTGTTGATGAACAAGTTGTTCCAATAACACCCGCTACTAATCTCATTGGCACAAATGAGTTGATGTATCCAATGTTTTTAAGGGAATTGTTTATGAAGTTTCTAATAAACCAATTATTATAACTGATATTGAGATTTCCACATAATGCTTTAATGAGATTGTGAGGAATTTCGTGGATCCAAATGATAAAACAATCACCTAGGTCTCTAAAGATATAATGTATGAGCTCATTTGTTCTATTAGTAATATTGCATATCAAATTGAAACTAACCCAATCAATACTTTATAATAAGCCTTAGTTGTAAATATGACTGAAAAAACAACTATTACGTAAGAGGTTGCTCAACCTTGTCTTAACAATATATCTAAATACCTTGTAACATAATTTGTACCTATTATTCATTCAATTGGAATATAGAATGAAGAAGCATAAGATATTAATTTTCTTGAAGTCATAAGGTTGAGAGAAAAAGTTGTTAAATGGAAAGTGTTATCACCAAAAAATCATTCATAGAAATACCGACAATGGTTGAAGAAAGTACCAGTGCAAAATACCAACTAGCATGCCTCCGACATTAACACAATTCATTCACCAAGTCAAAAAACTATATAAATAGTCCCTTGAATTTCTACGCAGTTTCCTCAAATCCTACCTACGTGCATCTGTGCGAGCCAACAAAATTGAATATAAGAAAATTGCATGGTCTGCATGAATGTCTTCACATGAACCCGTGAAAATGCGGAAACGATGCATTAATGAATTTGTTTGGGCTTCACCCACTTCCAACTTGAGGTATACCATGGCAACTTTCCCAAATCTGGCTGAAATCTAGCCTTGGGGCTATGGAAAGGATGGGTGGTACCTCCAAAAGGGCCCCTATTCATACTATGAACTAGTTATGTAATGACTTGCATGAAGCCTATAAATACAAGCTCAAGGCATGCAAACAAAGTAAGAGTGTTGGCACAGGGGCATACCCAGGTTTCAATGCTTCTAAAACGCTTCGACATGATATACGTGGTTCACCCCAGTGTGGGGCTACGTCCACCAACTTCTTATTCTTCTTCTTTATTAGTCTTCAATCTTCTTACATTCATCTGCTCCTATGCACACAACCACACAACCAACTCTGCCAAGGACATAAGATTTGTGCGCAGCGTGCTAGATCCTCCTTCCCAAGATCAGGTCAAGGCATAGAGCCAACTCCTTAATAGCACAAAGCCTTACACAACCTGTTGCACTGAGAAACTTACAATATCTTGCACTAAGCCAACATTAACATATTATGCACATAGACAAACAATCCTTATCGATATGTTTCTTACATCGCTTGCACTAAGCTTCTACTTAGCACATAGCTACTCACAACGCTTTGCACATAGCCAAAACAATAACTTGTACTTTATAAATTACATTCCTTCCTATATATACTTTTACAAAAATGGCTAAACATGGGTAAACCCATGGGGTGACATCCCATAACCCATTACATAAACCCTAAAACCCTTTGCTGGGTCCACAAGCCCGCAAAATACGTGAGATTTCATGATCTCATCTCTATCTGGGCACTCCATCTTCAAACAACCTATCAAAGTCCCAAAAGTGGTAAAACTTGACCAATGTTTCCTCAAAACTTGGTCAAGGGCCAACAGGCCCCCAACACTCACCTGTGACTCGTCTCGAGTCACTCAGATCTAGGAAACACTGCCTTGAACGCCTCGAGCTTAGCTCGAGCTGCCTCGACTTGTTTCTTCGCCAAAGCCTCTTGCTTGATGAAATTCTGAATTGGTTGCTCTATAACAATCCCTTCCAGGTGTTGTTCCACTATCGTAACCATTTGATCCAACTGTGAGCCTTGTCCTTCAATCACTTCAAAAAGCGTACAGGCTTCGTCCTGCACTGACTGTAATATCCGTGTAACTTCCATGAATCTGCTCTGGATGGCAATAATATGTTGCTGGATTGCACGTTGTTCCTGTGATATTTTCATCCTCTTGACTGTAGTAAGAAGCTTCATCTTTTCTTTCATGGTGGATGCTTGCTTCTGTGCCTCCTAGAGCTGTGCTTCTAGTTTCCTTAGATCTGGATCTTCTGTGAAGAATTCGTAGGTCTACGCACTACAATCACTCAGTTACTTACACTCTGAGGCAAGTGACCTGATTCTTTCTACTACGTTCCTGGCAACTTCCTCTCATTGGTCGCACACTTCTTGCAGAGTGCTAGGTACTGCTTAGAGCTCCAACTCCATTATCCATGCTTGAAGCTGCTGAATGGCTTCAACGAGCCTCCCTACTTGCATCTCGGTTGAATCTGATTCATTCCATGCCAAGCCCAACACAGAGCGAAGTTCTTTAGTCACCACTTATTTGACCGCAGTCCACTCTGTGAGCCATTGGTATTTTTCTTCCATTATCTTCGCATTGTTCTGCTCAAACTTCACTCGAATTTCATCTTTCTCCTTCTACGCAACTCGAAGTTGCTCTAAGACCTCCTCCTTTTCTTGCTTCAAGGCCTATATAGCCTATTCCTTTTCTTCTTGGACTCATTGAATTCGAGCCTCTGTTGCATCTGCTAATATTCGTAATTGGGTGAGATCGTCCCCTAATTCTGCAATTTCAGACGAAGAAGGTGCATTAGGTATTGCGCGGCTCGAATGGATAGCTTGCTGTATCTCCTTCAACTCCTTCTCTATTATTTCATACAACATCTCCTGCTTCACTCCATGTCTCTGCAAGATATCCTCTAAACCGTCCTCCACTACTGCGATGATGAGATCGACATCATCCACTATGAGCACATTCTTTGACTGAGGGCTTCTATAGAGAAACCTTCCTTTTCTTTGATGTTTCGAACTTTGTAGGGGGATCCTTCGATGGTGTAAATTCGAGTTTGTCTTGCTTTTCTCCTTCTTCCCCTTATTCTTCTGGATTCACTTTGTCTCCTCCTCCTCCTGCAGGTGAGTCAAGCCTACTTTCCTCTGAGATGATGTCCTCATCATTAGTTTCTATGTTCTGCACTTCCTCCTTTTTCTTCCTTTTCTTCCTGCTAGTTTGTCCATCATGCTCGAACCGGGTGACCAAGGGACTTCCAATGATGTCAGGGTCGGAGAGTTCTACATATTCCACTAGTACTAGGAACTCTGCTGGCCATTCTTTGGTGATCTCTTCCATGTCTTTGTCAGTAAGTTTATAATAGGACTATAGCTCCTCTTTACCTTCATCCCTACGCGTAGTGATGTAGAAAAATTGCCAATCTGCACAGAACTTCGCTAGCGGTGTGTACTGATGCAATGTGTTCAGGGTCATTCATGGAAATTATTCAATAGAATGATTCAGCTGCTGGTAGTAATCATGCAATACAACATTCGACTACCTCTGCTTTGACATGTCATTCGTATACCACAAGGTAGAGAACCTCACGACCAATGGCTCCAATGGCTCAACTTCTAGAAATGTTTCTCCTTCTGACATCTTCCAAGCGAAAAATGTGATCGGTATCAATAACCAACTGAAATGGAATTCATAGCCTTGATCATGTGCTTCATGATAGTCCTTCTCGAGCTTGTTGATGAGGTAACTCACCCAGTTCATTTGAATTCCTTCTACACACTTCCCTGCGAGGTCTACTACAAATCCAGTGATCTGTGTCAGACGGCTCTTTCTACTGATATTTCTAGCTATAAGTTGACAAGATAGGGGCATTGTGCCATCCTAGATGGAGGATACCTTGTAGCCTCGCTTTCCCTTCTCTACATCGCCGTAATCCTCCTTTATACGTTGTGCCAGGGAGTGATCTGAAGTCTTCCCTGGGTAGAACTACTGAGGGTCCGGTCCCTGCATGGTTAGTCCTGTGATGAGGTGGATCAATGCCGGATCCACAGTGACATGTCTGTCGAGCCATATATAGCCTCCATGATAGTATGATAAGAGGAGTTTAACGCAAGCGTTAACCTCCTGGTGTCGGCCAAAGTGAGGGATCTTGATCACATTGAGGATCATTTATTGCGCAAGCTCCTTTATCCATGGTTGGGAAACTATCCAAGGTTTCTTCCCATTCATCTTCATCAAATACTGATGTGGCGCAAGCATCGCTTAGTTCTTCTTGTCCCCGAGGTTAAATTCATTGTTCTTCAAAGCTGGGATGTGTCCTAACTGGGGTCCAACTATGCGTATCCCCTTCAGGATGTACATGGTTATCAACGTGTACTCGAAGTCACGCGGGATACTGTCACGGTTCACCGTGCCAGAAAAAGGAGGTATGTATTTAGGCTAGACCGATGGGATTTTCTTTGCGTTAGCTAGATCATCACGGTGATTTCTTCGCTTCTTAGTCGCGATCCAACTAGAATGACGTCCAGTCGAGGGGGATGCTTGCAATCCTCCAGTTGACGACACCTGTATTCCTACAGACATAACTCTCTCAGCCATGAGCTCCATAATAATATCCTCCAAAAATTTCTCTAACGCGCTATGTTCGCCCGACATTCACACTTGTAACCAACTAGATCGGGTAGGCGAACAGAAAAGTGAGGTAATCACACGGATGGCGAGGTCTAGAAATCACAACGCGGTATGCAATCGATTCTCTGTTAGCTCGGATAATCACGGGTGGAAAAAAGTGGTCCCAACACAACGTCCGATGGGTTAAATAAGCAAGTGTCGTAACAGATTCCTCCAACAGGAAGGAATGCCTCAATCAATACAAATCTGTCCGTTATGGCGTGGTCCCAATGGTCCAACGATAGTCTTTCCATCAATAACTGTGTTTCTAGCCGTTACGGAGCATTATTCTAATGGTCGGGGTGCCTCCAACAGTCATATAGCTTCACCATGGTGAAGTTCCATTCTGTGTGGTTCTTCTATTTCAGCGTGGTTCAAGTTCTGTAGATCTGTCTCTTGCGAAGTTTTATCTAGAGCTTTCTATAGTTTTTCTAACTTGGCTTTCTTCTTACTGATCTTTCTTTCCTGTGATCTGAGTTTTTGTATTCCTCTTTCCATTCTTATTCTTATCTTCTCTTATCATAATGACTTCGCACTGCTGATGTTCTTTCAAAGGGGTCAAAGGTAATACCTCTTTGCTTACTAGGTCCTGGGTGGACATACTTTCTTCTTGCATGGATAGGTCCTTTAAACCTTCTTGCGCTCTTTCAAATTTGACATCTACTTCTTTTTCATTCTGCTGCTTCGACTCAACTTCTCGTTCTTCTAACAGTCGATCTATTCTTATAGCTATGAGATCCCTTAGTTCTTGATTTTTCTTTTCTGTGGATTCCTCCTCTGCTTTCCTTCTGATCTGATCCTTCTTCATCCAAATCTTTCCTAACAAAAGTGGAAAAGGGGCGTTGTTCTCAATAAACTTAATGACTTAAAATTCTTCTTCAATCGATGTTTCATGATAAATCATAGATATATTATTAACTCTTCCACATAAGGTTATCATATTTCCTTTAAACAAGCCGATCCTTCCCAATGAAGGTATCATAGCAGGCTTTCCCAAGATTTCCCAAGTGCTTTCTGGCATAATGTTCACATGTGTTTCTTCATCCAATACAAAATCTATGTCAAAGTCTTCTATTCTTGTAACTATGCGCTATTTTTCTTTCAGGATCTCTGGTAAACTGATGTCTCTATGATCCTCCATTACTTCTTTTAACTGTATTAATGTAGTATCTGACTCTTTTTCTGTATGATTCTTTAAGATATCCTTAGTCTCTTGACCTTCTTTATAGACTTCTTGTCTCATGTTCATGTTTTCAACTTTAGCAATCATCCTTGGGCAGTCTTCAACCTCATGACCAATAGCTTTACAAAACAGACAAATAGGACTTGTACCAAAGCATTCCTTAGCAAGATGTCCTGATCTTCTGCAATTATAACACGTTGGAAATACTAAGATAACTGAGAGGGGGGGGTGAATCATTTGTTACTGTGCTTAAACAATTTTATTCCTATTAAAATATTATTAATGTTCTCCAAGTGATCATCGAGATTATGCAAGTCATGAACAACATAAATAATAAATATCAATCACACATATGATATACACAGAGACAAATATTCATGAGTAAACCCATAAATGGAGAAAACCTCTTCTTCTTAGAATGATAGGCAATCTTTTAAGTTCTGTACATCATCAATCTTTGAGCACCAACTCAAAATGAGGCTACAACCTCTTCTTTAACAAGCTGCAACTTGTAGAGAGCACCAACCCTCTGGTTTCTCTAGCACCCACTAGAAGGAAGCACCAACTCCCTGAGTGTTCCAACACCAACTGGATGGATGCACCAACTTCCAGTCACACAGGCACCAACCTATATAACAGAGAACAATGGTTCTCCCTTACACCACCCTACCACCCTGGTTTTTCTGGATGGAACCAGATGGAAGCTACAACTCCCTGTGTTCAAGAATCCACTTAAAAACTTGAGGACAACAGTCCTCCCTAGCACCACCCTACCACCCTGAGATATAAATCTTTGCTTGCTGAAATTGATTACAGTTATACAATATTTATCAATGGATTACCAGTCTCATCACTATTCTGCTACACTGGTCTTCTCTTCCCGCATCAGTGTCTTCATGCTCGCATCTTCTTACGCTTAATTTATCGTACAATCTGTTGTTTTCACCATTTATGCTCTGTCAAGCTTATGTTCTTCATATCTGCATTTTCTCCCTCAGTTCATGCTGTAATCTTCATTGCTTATAGTTTGACTAATTTTTATAGAAAAACAACAACCTCTCTCTGTCACAACATTTTTCTTTTATTTATGCTCTCATCATCCATTACACTTTGCATCTCCAATGCTCAAGTCGAGAATCTAAAAAACGCTCAGTTATCATTATTCCAATGCTCAGGAACAATAATTCAACTGCTCAGGAACAATGATTCAGTTAGTGTAACTGAATCATAACTGATAAAGAAACCACGAAGTGAGACAACAACCCTTCGATTAGATTCTATTTGATCAACGTCGTTGGATTATACACACAAAGAATTTTTGAATTTTCAACACGTAACCTCCAATGTGGAGCCTAGTAGCGCTAGCTCCTTCCTCAATATTCCGTTGATGTGACCTTGGGAAATGCTCTCATGTGGCCACGTGATTGCGGGCATGACCAAAGGTGGTTTGAGGGAAATCCAATTTTCGCCCTGCAATTCACTACAGAGCTCCACGTATGCCTTTGGCGATACCGTGGTTTTAATTGCGGCCTTCTCACAAAAAAATAATACCTGAGCATGTTCTGACCCCGCAATGCAATGGGACCGTCGATCTCACGATATTGATGGTGCTCCTGAACTGACGGTTCAGATCTATCCTTTCAAGTTCTGCGGATTAGATCTAACCTTCCTAAATCAACGATTGTGATATTACTTCGTGATCTGGGCTCTGGGAGTTTCAACTCTCAAACCCTGCTTTCCTCCATACATCAATCTTCCGGAGTCGATGATCCGCGGACACCTGTCCTTCTCAATCAACGAATCTTCCTGTACTTCGAGGATTTTCCCTCTCAACTAGATCAACAGTCTTGTGTCCCCTTTCTCAATCAATGACCGAGGTCTGCTTTGCTACTCCGTGCTTCGACGATTTCAATTCTCAACCTTCACGCTCTCCTAGAATGATTTTAGCCAGAGTCCACAGATTCCCGCCACATGTCCTCCTCAAATCAATGGTCATTGGTCACTTTGGGACTTCAGCCTTCGGGAGATTCAACTCCTCTACACTCGCTTTCTCCCAGAGCATTTCACCTGGAGTCCACGATCTAACGACGCATGTCCCCTTGAATCAGACGGTTGAGGCTTACTTTAGGCCTTTATCCGAAATCCATAGATTTATGCCATGTCTCTTTTGGATCAGATGACCCAGATCCACTTCGGATGATCCAATGATTGAGATTTACTCCGGACGATCTGACGACTGAGATCTATTTAGGATGATCAGACGATTGAGATTTACTTCGGCTCTCCGACTCTCTGGGCTTCGGGAGTTTTAGATCTCAACTGAAAACTGTCGAAGTGATTTCACCGAAGTTCACGATCTGTCGCCACATATCCCTCTAGATCTGACGGTTGAAATTTACTCCAACTCTCCGACTCTCTGGGCTTTGGGAATTTCAATTCTCAACTAGAAATTCTTGAAGTGATATTTCTCCGGAATCTTAGATCAGCGGACACTTTCTCCCCCTGACAATCAACAGTCAGGATTTGTCATTGTTGATTTTCACCTCTTCCCCATCCACAAACTTTTGAAGTTGTGGATCTCACACCACTTGTCCTCCTCAATGATGGATGGCCCGAAATCACTTCGGGACTTCGAAAATTTGGCAAGCTCCCTCTCCTGTGTGTGCAAAGTGCTAAGGCTTGTGCACCTTTATTTGATTGGACGACTGTTGGTCCTCTGTGCTATTATCCTATGGTCAAGAAGACTCTTGAAGTAGTAGATCCACGATCAAGGATTTTGATCCTGATTATGTTTATGTATTGTGCTTTCCCTTTTGATCTTTGATCTCTGCATATTGTTTACTTCTCCTCCCGAGCTTATGATTTTCCTGTTTTCCATTGTCGCTGATGTTCTTTCAATCAATGACAAGCACACTCTTCCTGTAAAACATGCCAACAATCTCCCCCTTTGGCATTGATGGCAACCATGAAAGACTGCACTATTCTGCTTAGACCTCCAACTATAGCATCTAGACCACACCCTTTCTCCCCCTTTGACATCAATGTCAAAGAAAACTGAGAGTGACTATGTTCTCCCCCTAAAAAAAGATACAATGAGCACTCTCCGCCTGATCAGACAGACTGTTTTAACTTTATAACAGGGTCACGCCCAACTTTTGGCGTAGATACTGAAACTGAGCTTGTGCAAGCGGTTTAGTGAAGATATCAACTATCTGTTATGTGGAAGGAATATAATTCAGCTGAACAACTACATTTGTAACCTGCTCTTTGAGAAAATGATACTTTATTAGTATATTCTTAGTCTTTGAATGGAGAACAAGATTCTTCGAGACACTAATGGCACTAGTGTTATCACAGTGAAGTGGAATGGGATCAATATAAGTTACCTTCAAATATGAAAGAGTTTGTATCATCCATAAGATCTGAGTGCAGCAAGTAGCAACATCAATGTACTCTGCCTCTGTAGTTGATAATGAAATAGATCCTTGCTTCTTACTAAGCCATGCTACTAACAAATCACCTAAGAAGAATGCACCTCCAATGGTTCTCTTTCTCTCATCCAAACAATTTTCCCAATCAACATCTGAATATGCAGTTAATTGAAAATTCTGATTTCTAGGATACTAGCGACCATAAGTTATTGTACCCTTCAAATATTTGAATATCCTTTTGACAACTTCTAAATGAATTTGTTTAGGAGCAGACTGATAATGACCTACCATTCCAACAACTTGCATTATATCAGGATGAGATGTTGTGATGTAAAAAATACTGCGTATCATTGATCGATATGTTCTTTGATCAACATCAGGTGAAATATCATCTTTACTGAGCTTGCAACCAACCACCATAGGTGTACTAACATGAGAGGAATCTTCCATCTGAAACTTATTCAACATCTCTTTCAAATACTTTTCTTGAGAGATAGATAGCCTTGTAGAACTCTGATTGATTTGTAAACCAAGAAAATATGACAGTTCTCCTATCAAGGACATGTCAAACTCAATTTGCATAGAATTAGCAAACCACTGAACTGAAGGGTCATTGGTACATCTAAAAATAATGTCATCTACATAAACCAAAACAACTAATAAATCATCACCTTCAGACTTAATGTATAGATTATTGTCAACAACACCTTTCTTGAACCCTTTGTCCAGTCTATAATACCAGGCTCGTGGTGCCTGTTTCAGTCCATATAATTCCTTTTTCAACTTACAGACATAGTCAGTATTATCTGTCAGTGAAAATACTTCAGGTTGCACCACATATACATCTTCTTCTAGATATCCATTAAGAAATGCCGACTTAACATCCATCTGATATACTTTAAAGTTATTATGACATGCATAGGAAAGAAATATTCTGATGGCTTCCAATCTTGCCACTGGTGAAAAGGTTTCATTAAAATTCCATCCTTCAACTTGTGCATACCCCTTACAGACCAATTTGGATTTATTCCTAACAATTTGTCCTTGTTCATTCATTTTATTCTTAAACACCCATTTGGAGCCAATTACATTCTTATCTGCAGGTCTAGGAACAAGCTCCCAAGTATTGTTCTTCTCAATCTGATCCAGTTCCTCATTCATTGATTTTAACTAATTTACATCTTTATTGGATTCATTAAAGTTCTTGGGTTCCACCATGGATATGAAGGCTATATGTGATTGCTCGGTGTCTTTGATTATCCTTATCCTAGTTTGTACACCATTGTCTTTCTCACCAATTATCTGACTTGCAGGATGATTCTTTTGAGTAATTTTGAGGAAGGATTTGATGTTGTCTGCTGATTTGAGTCTTCCTGAGTATTTGTATCTTCATTTGACTCAAATTCTTATTTTTCTGATTCTTGGACCTGTTCATCTTCAACTTCAACTATATCCTCTGTTGTTGATTCAACACTGCTTACATCTCATACTGGGATTTCTTTATCAACTTTTATGTCAATACAATCAACCAATTTATGAAGCCTCTTATTATAACATCTGTATCCTTTACTGTTTGTAGCATACCCTAAGAAGATACCTTCATCAACCCTGTCATCATATTTTCCAATATTTTCATCATTATTCTTGATATAACACTTACTCCCAACGACTTTAAAATGCTTGATTGAAGCAGGTCTTCCAAACCATAGTTCATAAGGAGTCTTGCCACTTTGTGGCCTGATATAAGCTTTGTTAAGAATATGTACATCTGTATGAATTGCTTCTACCCAATATGTTTGAGCAATATTCCTTTCATTCATCATTGATCTTGCCATCTGCTGAACTGATCTATTCTGTCTCTCAACTACTCCATTTTGCGGTGGAGTCCTTGAAATAGTATATTCTCTTTTGATCCCATGTTTATCACAAAACTCTTTGAAGTCCCTTGAACTAAACTCTCCTCCTCTATCAGACCTTACTGCCTTTAATCTTTTTTCCTGTTTGATTCTCAGTCAGAGCCTTAAACACTTTGAATTTTTCAAATGCTTCAGATTTTTCCTTCCGAAAGGAAACCCATGTAAGTATAGAATAATAATCAATAATAAACATGACGTAATTTTATTTTCCTGTACCTTCCTTCCTTGATGGTCCACATAAATCCATATGTACTAACTGAAGAGGTTTCTCTGTTGATGCAAAGTTCTTAGATTTAAATGGTGTCCGAGTAAGCTTTCCTATTTGGAAAGGTTTGCATACAGAATCATATGGCTTTGATATTTTTGGAAGATCTTTTACTGTCCCACTGTTTGTAAGTTTGATTAGATGATCAAAATTTAGGTGTCCAAGTCTCCTATGCCATAACCAACTTTCATCATACTTTCTTAAGTGACATTCTTCTTTCAAAGCATAGACATTGTTTTTTGTTCTTATGCCTTTTGCAATCAACTGTCCTGAATTCACAGATTGTATTTTACAATCTTTAGAAGTGAAAAAAAATTTACATCCTTTGTCACAAACTTCACTGACACTAATCAGATTATGTTTCAGACCATTTACAAACAACACATCTTGAGCTTTCCCTTTGCCATTACTTAGAGTTACCATTCCTTTACCTTTGATTTTTCCTGGTGCATCATTTCCAAAGGTTACATTTCCTAATTTTCTTTCACTTAGAGACATAAACTTACTTTTGTCTCCAGTCATGTGTTTGGAACATCCACTGTCAATATACCAGGGGTTCTTTTGTCTTTGAGCTGAAAGTACTAGACAACATTTTTCACTATCTTTCTTTTTCCATGTGCTGGTATTTCTAGCTAAGGGTTTTATCCTTGGATCTGCTTTGTAATTATTCATATGGCAGTTTGAAGCTCTGTGGCTGAAGTTATGATAGTTATATCATTTGAGCTCATTGTTCAATAGTTCAAAGTGATTGGTGCAACTTTGTCTACTCATTGGCTGTTTAGTTCTATGTTGCAAAAATTGTTTATTTCTTGATCTCCTCAGTTGCATGTCTCTAAACTTAATTTGTCAATTTGCAATCTTATGACCAAAATTAAAGTAGTAAAAATAGTAACCATGGAATAAATTTTGGTACCTGAAGGATGGCCTTCTTCTTGGAATTTGTTGCTCCATCTTCTGATATCTTTGTTTTTTTATCAGGGATCATCTTGTCTTCATTAGCTTTTGGTGGTAGAGTACTCACATGGTATGATTGTCTGCTAACTTGGAACTTGATCATCTTTACTTGCTCTTTGTTTTCTGTATGTTTGCTGCTTGAACCACTTACATAGCCTAAACCAGTCTTCAACAGAAGAGATCTCTGTTTTCTCATAATGTCGTTTAGTTCTGCTGAGGATTTAATGCTTGTAATATTTTGGAGATACAATGCTTTAAACTTATCCATCTCTTTTCTAGTTTTTACTACCTCTTCTTCCAAGGCTTCACATCTTTCCTTCTTCTCTAATAACTATTGTTTCAAAATGTCCTCTATTTTCTTTGCCTCTTCTAATTCCACTTTTAGTAGGGCAAAGTATTTCTCGAACTGTATCAACAATTATTTTTTCTTTTTTTTTCTTAAATCTGACTCTAGCAATTTCTTCTAGGGCACTGATCAGTTCTCCTTCCAAGTCAACCACAAATTCTTTATCATTTTTTATTTTATTTTATTTTTATGTTGGGGGAATCGACAACTTGTGGTTCTCGTACTCGCATGACACGTGGTCAATACCCGTCTTCTACCCATGTACCCCCAGGTGCGCCACACATCCTGCAAGCATGGAACACAGATAAAGCGGGGTGAGAATTGAACATGAGACCTCCTTTACACAATTCCTTCCATTTACACAACACATGCCAATCGGTATACACCCCTGTGGGCCACAACTTATTCATCATTAACATCACTTCCTATGCTTTTATTATCATAATCCTCTTTGGCCATAAGCATAAAGTCATTAACCTTATCTTCACAAGAAGAATCACTATCTGTTTCTCCTGAAGATTCATCATTGTTTACACATAAACATTTCTTTTTACCAAATCTCTTGGATTTGTACTTCTCTTCACCTTCATAGTTCTGGTCCTTATTCTTGTGTGGACACTTAGATGCAAAGTGACCTATCTTTCCACAGTTAAAAAATTTGAAGGGAAAATTGCCTTGGTACTTGCTTGATCCTTTCTTTAGTCTTCTCATAAATTTTGCTTCAATTTCATCAGGCTCAGAATCCTCATTCTTATTTTCTTTAAATGATGCTTCTCTAGAGGTGGATTTATCTTTACTAATACTCATTTCATAAGTAGTTAGAGTTCCTAGAAGTTGATCAATAGACAAAATCTTAAGATCATTCAGTTCTTCTATTGCAAAAACTTTTGGATTAAATCTATTAGGTAGAGATCTTAAAATCATCTGAACTAAAAATGCGTCTTCAATCTTCTCACCAAGACCCTTCATGGAATTCACAAGCTCCTCAACTCTTAAGAAATACTTATTAACTATTTCATCCTCATTAATCTTTATTTGTTCAAATTTTAATCTGTATGTCTGAAGTTTGGCATCTTTTACTTTCTCATTTCCTTCATAACTGCTAATAAGTTTATCCCACATCTCTTTGGCAGAATCAAGCTGCATTACTTTTACAAATTCATCTTCAGCAAGCCCACTCAAGATAGCATTCATTTCCTTTTCATTGAAGCTAAATTCTAACTTATCATCTTTGGAAGCTAGCACACCAGGTTTTGTATATCCAGTCTCTACAACATCCCAAACATCAACACCTAAGGCCATAATGTATGTTCTCATTCTAACCTTCCAGAAAGAAAAATTTGTTCCATCAAACAGAGGAGGCTTATTGGTTTAAGTTCCTTCATGACTTATCATGTTTAATATTATTGATCTACCTTTAGCTTAAAGGAACCCGCTCTGATACCAATTATTGGAAATACTAAGACAACTGAGAGGGGGGTGAATCAGTTGTTACTGTGCTTAAACAATTTTATGCCTATTGAAATATTATTAATGTTATCCAAGTGATCATCGAGATTATGCAAGTCATGAACAACAAAAATAATAAATATCAATCACACATATGATATACACAGAGACAGATATTCATGAGGAAACCCATAAAGGGAGAAAACCTCTTCCTCTTAGAATGATAGGAAGCCTTTTAAGTTCTGTACATCATCAATCTTTGAGCACCAAATCAAAAGGAGGCTACAACCTCTTCTTTAACAAGCTACAACTTGTAGAGAGAACCAACCCTCTGATTTCTCTAGCACCCACTAGAAGGAAGCACCAACTCCTTGAGTGTTCCAGCACCAACTGGATGGAAGCACCAAATTCCAGTCACACAGGCACCAACCTGTATAACATAGAACAATGGTTCTCCCTTGCACCACCCTACCACCCTGGTTTTTCTGGCTACAACCAGATGGAATCTACAACTCCATGTGTTCAAGAACCCACTTGAAACTCTAAGGACAACAGTCCTCCCTAGCACCACCCTACCACCTTGATATATAAATATTTTCTTGCTGAAATTTATTACAGTGATACAATATTTATCAATGGCTTACTCGTCTCATCACTATTCTGCTACACTAGTTTACTCTGCCTGCATCGATGTCTTCCTGCTCGCATCTTCTTGTGCTTAAGTTCTCATACAGTCTGCTATTTTCACCATTTCTACTCTGCCCAGCTTATGTTCTTCATCTTTGGATTTTCTCCCTCAGTTCATGCTGTAATCTTCATTGCTTGCAGTTCGACTAATTTTTACAGAGAAACAACAACCTCTCTCTGTCATGACATTTTTCTTTTATTCCTTCTTTCATCATCCATTGCACTCCGCATCTCCAACGCTCAAGTTGAGAATCTAAAAAACACTCAGGAATCATTATTCCAACGCTCAGGAAAAATAATTCAACCGCTCAGGAACAATGATTCAATTAGTGTAACTGAATCATAACTGATCAAGAAACCATGAAGTGAAACAACAACCCTTCAATCAGATTTTGTTTGATCAGCGTCGTTGGATTATACACGTCGAGGCTTTTTGAATTTTCAACACGTAACCTCCGATGTGGAGCCTAGCAGCGCTAGCTCCTTCCTCAACCTTTCGCTGATGTGACCTTGGGCGATGCTCTCATGTGACCATGTGATTGTGGGCGTGACCAAAGGTGGTTTGAGGGAAATCCACCTTTCTCCCTGCAATTCACTACAAAGCTCCATGTATGCCTTTGGCGATACCGTGGTTTTGATTGCAGCCCGCTCACGAAAAATTAAGACCCGAGCATGTTCTGACCCTACAATGCAATGGGACTGTTGATCTCACGATATTAACAATGCTCATGAACTAACGGTTTAGATCTGTCCTTTAAAGTTTTGTAGATCATATCTAACCTTCCTAAATCAACGACCGTGATTTACTTCGTGATCCGGGCTTCAAGAGTTTCAACTCTCAAACCCTGCTTTCCTCCGTATGTCAATCTTTCGGAGTCGATGATCCGTGGAAACCTTTCCTTCTCAATCGACGACTCTGCCTCTACTTCGGGGATTTTTCCTCTCAACTAGATCAACGGTCCTATGTCCCCTTTGTCGATCAATGGTCCAGATCTGCTTCGCTACTTCGGGCTTTAGAGATGTCAATTCTCAACCTTCACGTTCTCCTAGAATGCTTTTAGCCGGAGTCCATAGATTCCTACCATGTGTCCTCCTCAAATCAACGGTTGTTGTTCACTTCGTGACTTCCGCCTTCGGGAGATTCAACTCCTGTACACTCGCTTGCTCCCGGAGCATTTCACCCAGAGTCCACAATATAACGACGCGTGTCCCCTTAAATCAGACGGTTGAGGCTTACTTTGGGCCTTTACCCGAAATCCACAGATTTACGCCATGTCTCTTCTGGATCAGACGACCCAGATCCACTTCGGACGATCCAACGCTTGAGATTTACTCTAGATGATATGACGCCTGAGATCTATTTCGGAAGATTGGATGATCGAGATTTACTTCGGCTCTCCAAACTTCGGGAGTTTCAGATCTCAACTGAAAACTCTCAAAGTGATTTATCCAGAGTTCATGATCCGTCACCACGTATCCCTCTGGATCTGACGGTTGAAATTTACTCTCACTCTTTGGCTCTCCGGCCTTCGGGAATTTCAATTATCAACTGGAAATTCTTGAAGTGAGATTTCTTTGGAATCTCAGATCAGCTGACAGGTACTCCCCTTGATAATCAACGATCGGGATTTGTCGTTGGTGATTTTCACCTCCTCCCCATCCACAAACTTTCGAAGTTGTGGATCTCACACCACCTATTCTCCTCGACAATGGACGACCCCGAATCACTTCGGGACTTCAGAAATTTGGCAAGTTCCCTCTCCTATGTGTGCAAAGTGCTAAGGCTTGCGCACCTTGATTTGATTGAAAAATTGTTGGTCCTTTGTGCTGTGATCCTACGGTTGAGAAGACTCTCGAAGAAAATCCATGATCAAGGATTTTGATCCTGATCACGTTTCTGTACTGCGCTTTTCCTTTTGAGCTTTGATCTCTGTATACTGTTCACTTCTCCTCCTGAGCTTTTGCTTTTCCCTTTTTCCATCGTCGTTTCTGTTCTTTCCATCAATGACAAGCACACTCTTCTTGTAAAACATGCCAACATAACACAGTGTCAATCCTCTCTTTCTTTTAAGCGATCCCCCACCTCTCCTATACTGCGCATTGGGATCACAGTGCTGGACCTGCAATCTACAAAAATTCTTTCTAGGTTCCTGCATCCACTTATTAGTCCAAAAATTATTTCTATGCATAGGAATAACATATTTTTCTCTATTTCTATAAAATTTATTCATATCAACTCTTTCTTCTAACTGTGCCCTAACATTCAGGCTAAGAAAAAATCTATCAAACATAACTAGATTCATACTTTCGAGGAAAAAAATTCCACTTATCTTACCTTTACCAGAGCACAAATCTTTAAGATCTTACCTCTTTCTTTCAGATCCAGTTTCTCTCTTAGCACAGAGCTTCGGAAGTCAAGTATAATACTGCGCACTACAACAACATATCTACGCACATATCTTTCTCTTTTCTTCAGTTTCAAGAAATCACAGTTTCAGGTCCCGACAACAGAACCATTTGTTGGCACAGGGGCAGAACTAGGGTTCAACGCTTCGATAATGCACCAAAAAAACCCTAACTACCGACCGTTTCGATAACACCTGTGAAGCAGATGAAGTCTCACCCGAGGTAGAGGCAGGGGGGTTGCAGGACTCAAGTGTCTACAACCAAGCTGGGACACAGATCTGTGATTACAATACTTAACAAAGCACTTAAACAACAATATGCATTAGTTCTTGACTCTCATTCACATTGCAGATAAAACCCTTATTAAAGATCAACGCAGTAACCATAAAGATCAATTACTTTCATTCACTTAGCACATAGCATTAGCTCATATACATCATTCATTCATCTTTAAGAACTAAGAAACAACATCAGATCCATTCATCATACATTATAAAAACAACACTAAGAAGATAAACGCATAAACAACATCGCACAAAGCACATCAAGACATAGGATATACGTGGTTCACCCCAGTGTGGGGCTACGTCCACCAACTTTTTCTTATTCTTCTTTATTAGTCTTGAATCTTCTTACATTCATCTGCTCCTGTGCACAAAGCCACAGAGCCAACTCCGCCGAGGACAAGATATCTGCATGCAACACGCCAGATCCTCCTTCCCAAGATTAGGTCAAGGCACAGAGCCAACTCCTTACTAGCATAAGGCCTTACACAGCCTGTTGCACTGAGCAACTTACAATCTCTTGCACTAAGCCAACATTAAAATATTATGCACATAGCCAAACACTCCTTATCAATATGCTTCTTACATCGCTTGCACTAAGCTTCTACTTAGCACATAGCTACTCATAATGCTTTGCACATAGCCAAAACAATAACTTGTACTTTCTACATTACATTCCTTTGTATATATAATTTTACAAAAATTCCTAAACATGGGTAAACCCATGGGCCGACATCCCATAACCCGTTACATAAACCCTAAAACCCTTTGTTGGGTCCACAAGCCCGCAAAATACGTGAGATTTCATGATCTCAGCTCTGCCTGGGCGCTCCATCTTCGGCTAGCTTGTCGAGGTCCCAAAAGTGGTTAAACAAGACCAATGTTTCCTCAAAACTTGTTCAAGGGCCAACAAAGAGTTTGATGTATTGCTATGTTGCTAAATTGTTCTTAGAGAATGCTCATTTCTCCTAGAGATATTCCAATGATCATAACAAGGGATATCCTTCTCACCTCTTGAGAAGTTTAGCAAAGAATTATTCACCATTGTTACTCTATTGTTAGAATAGGAAGCACTCTATTTTGGGGACCTTAAGGGCTGTCCCAAGGAGGAAGAGAGGAATCATAAGTCCTTGCATTTATCCTAGGTGTTATCAATTCAAAGACCACTTTCCATTGGTGTTTATTCCTTATTCAATTTTTTTTTTTCATTTGAAGTTTATGAATTCTTAGTTTAGTTGTATTTTTCTTGTTATTGGTATTCTTATTTTCTTCATGGTTGATCCACTAATCAACTAACAATTTTCAGTATTATCTTGTTGGTCTAACAAGGTAGTTAAGTGATTTTTTTTTGCTCACCCAATTGGAAAAAAAAGTACAATAGATTGGAGACTCTGCTAGAGAGTTGGATCAAATTCCTCTCCATTTAGGCCTTAAGAGTGTTTCTTTTAATCATTTTGTGTACGCAGGTGTCAAAACCGGCATACCCTAGCCTCCAGATTGACCAATTAAGCCTCTGGGTGGGAGAAATCATTTTGAATTTTTCTTCCCGTGACTTGACTATGTGTGTTATGGTATCGAAAGAACAATCACGCAACTTTGCGCAATTTGTGCGTATTCTCTGTTTCCTAGTCGGATGGTCTTCGCACTCTACGTGTTGTGCACGACTGTTATAATTACAACCTGTGCACACATTCTTATTTTTCATTGTTTGCAAGAATTTCATAGGTGATCTCACCAAGTAGCCTCAAGATTTACATTTCCTACATTTTGTAAAGCACCAACAACCACATTTGGAGTTCTTTCTTGCATTAGGAATCATCTAATCTAGGCGATAAAAAGAACCATAATTATTTCCTTTGTGTTGCCATATGGATGGGAAAATTCAACGTTTGAATTATTAGCTTAGTTGTTTTTCTTTCACAACCACTGAATTGCTTGGGACTAGGAACCTATTTTGGCACCCCTATTATGATGTTTCCATCACACTCATTGTGATCTTGGGAAATAAGAAAAGGGTATCTTAAGAGGTTCCATCTCCCTCTAGAAAATCATAAAATCATCAATTAGGAGAGGCCAATACCTCTTAATTTTCTTTTTGACAAGTTGAAACACAATCTTAAAGTTGTAAAGGGCCCATACATTCCCACATGCTTGCAAAGTTAGGATAGTTTCAAAGTTCTTGATAAAGAAATCAAAACAACCTAGAGAGTTAAAGGAATTTGTAAGGATCCAATGTCCACATGATTTGCAATCTAGGAGAAGTTTCAATTTTCTTAGATTTGAAAACATCTTAGGGAGTTCAAAAGATCAAAGTAAGGACCCATATGTCCACATTTCTAGTGATCTAGGGATTTTGAATTATGCAAGGATTTTATAAACACATCTAGTAAGTTAGAGTAATCAATATTTGTAATGGACCACGTGATGTCCACATGCTAAAATATTGCACATTAACTTATTGAAAATATTGTTGACACCATTTCCACTCTTTGCACACAACAACACCTCACCACACACTTAAAATTTCTATTTTATATATGAATTCATAGTATGCTCTCCTCCCTGCACCCACAAGCGATCCAGGTGGATCACAAAGACTCCATATATCATTGGAAATTTTCCACACCATTTTGATCAATGATATTGGCTCATGACCCCAATCTCTTAGCCCACTTCAAATCCTAAAATCAACCCTTAAACAACTCATTTTTAACCTCCACAGGAGGAACACAAAACAAGTTTGTAGTCTAAGTTAGGATGTCAGGGGTAGGTATCCAAACAACCCCTCGATATCATTTTCACATTTGAAACTTAGAAATTTGACAAATTAGGGAACCAAAAATCCTCTAAATCAAGTGTTCCTATACCATAAGGTAGGGGGATACCTGTGAAGGTTCGAAGGTTGAGGTCTATTTGTTTTGTGCATTCCTTCTTGAGTCACCCAACTGTTGGAAAATATTCAACCCGTGACCCATTTATTAGGATGAAAATCTAAATTCCGCACTTGATTAAGGTAAATTAATTGCCAAAAACTAGGATTTCTACCCAGGTGGCGGTTGTGGGTTGCAATCACAACTCAATCAGATTTTGAACGGCTATTGAGAAATATCACTAGTACTTTTAGGATATGCCCCCTTTACCTCTCATTATAACTGATTTTTCATACCTTCACTAGTTCCTCTTCCATGGGATTCATGTCCCATTGTTGAGTACCTTTAGAAGGCCTAATGTTATTTTTGAGAGGAAGGATGATATGTCTTTTAGGACACATGAAATTTGTTTTATTCCCCTGTGTGGATAAAACCAAACTACCCTACATTGTCCCTTGTTTAGTTGTTTTATGTATGATATCCATTATTGATTACATACAAATTTGAATGACATTGTTGAGATAATCCAAAAACACAAAAATACACTTGTTCATTTATTTATCTCATCACAACTCACACACATTTCTATCTAGTCTAGAATAATAGGGGAACCACATAATCCTTGTCGTTCTAGACAACTACAGAACCTCCCTCCAATATTGGGAGGTATCTCTAATTTTCCTAACACATCATCTCAACCATCCCATACACCTGTGAGTGCAACAATTTTAGGATCAACCTTGCTTGGTTCCACCTTGTTCGACACCAACATCCCAAACAATCCACCCACTAGTCCTTGATCACAAGGAGGAAGAGCTCAACCTTACTTGCAAGGAATGGGTTCCCAACCTTCCTCATAAGGAACTACTTCTCAACCACCACATACCATGGCTGGAACACCTTCTTCCATGTCATATTTGGAATCACTCAACATTCTAGATTTGACCACGCTCATGAATGACCCCATCTAACATGATGCTACTTGGCCTAATATGCCCACCAAACTACCTTTGGACATCCCAAAGTTCGAAGGGAAGCCAGGTGAGGACCCAACCAACCACATTATTTCCTTTCGCCTGTGGTGTTCTTCTAATAGCATCACAAAATATTCCATTTGCTTGCAATTGTTCTAGAGAAACTCATCGGTCAATTTTCCAAATGGTATGTGGATGAGAAATTAGGGTCCCACACAGCCTTTGAATCACTGGCTAAGGCCTTCTTATCCGTATTTCAATTTTATGTCCGCCATAACACTAGTTTAGATGTTCTCTTTGAATTCAAACATATGATATTCATTCACATCGTTGAACATATTCGTGAATGGCGCTAAAGAAGAAGCATATGCAAGGCTAACACCACGCCACAACAAAGGTTAGACTAGTCTCTTAAATCATTAGTCCCGATCATAGCCAAAGATGTGGCCACTACTTTCCCTCAATATGATGAAGAAGACATACCAAAGGCTCAACATTTTGACCTCATTTACTCCCAATTGGGGTACCTTTACTCTGTATTACTAGATGCTCCTCATCCTCTACCCTTTGGTCAAGATAAACCAGAAGCATCACATGCTGCAGATGGGTTGATCAGATCCATGAATAATTTTAACCCTTATGCTCAATTGGTACCCACATTTCGGGCCAACCAATATAACCATCCATATGGGGGGAACCCATACTATCCTTCCCCCATCACTCAACTCACCTTTTAAGTCACTCCTACTCCCATGATGGGAGGGCACACACCTACCCCACCAACAAAATCGGTGCAAGCACCACTTATAGGTCCACCACTTACCACATCATGCAACTCCAATAGTGGGGGTGGAACCTCCACCTCATACAATCAATAGGGACCCTGCCCACAAGGTAATCCATACTATCCTTTCCTCGGTTCCCCTCAACGCATTGCCCCACCACATGGTCAACAACATGCATGCGTTAACTTTGTTCAACCATCTCCCATTCAACAAGTTCAAGACTTTGAACAATTGAATACGGAAAATCCACCTAATCGATCCAACAACAATATAAATAAGGGTTTTGATGACAAAACTAGGAAGTTCTAGAAACCAACAACGTGACCTCCCGTGGGGCTAGGCGGGAAGAGATTTAGACTCTAGGCTAAGTCTCCTATGAACTAAACTCCTAACATGAATTCCTCTCCTTCGTAATTTCAATATTTATTTTTTATGTGTTTTATTTTTTCGATTTTTATATCTTTTAACTTTTATAATGATTATTGTGTTTTTTTTTTTTAAATGTTAATAATAACAAATGTGTATTAGTTTATTGCATAATCAAATAAAAGAAAAATAAAATGTTATTGATTAACAAAACTAATAAAAAAAAAAAACTAAAATCAAAGTAACAAAACTAATAAAAAAAAAGCTAAAATCAAAGTAACAAAACTCTGTTAGGTGTTATATTCACAAGTTAGATGAGTAAATGAATCATATACCAATGTTATTAAAAATAGTAAACAAACTTAAAAGTTAAGGAATAACTAAAAATAATATTAACATATTATGATTGTTTATTTATTTGTTACTAAAATATTCTTGTTAAATAATTAAAAAAAATAAAAAGATAAAGATGTAAAAGAAATAAAAGAAAACAAAGTACATTTGAATGAAAAGGAACCTAAAGATTTTATTTCTATTTTGTTAAAAACAATGTATGAAGCAACAAGAAATGAATTGGAAACAATATTAAGAGCTAAATATAATCTTTATTGATGAATCTTTCACTTATTTCTTGAGTTTTTAGACCTTTGGAAAGGTTTCAACTCTAAGTGAAATTCTAACTACTCAAGATGATTTTTTCACTCATACTAGAATAACCAAGTACAAAAAAAATTAAAAAAGAAAATAAACATACTTAAACAATGATCAATAAAACTTCAAGGTAATCATTTACACATGAGAAAAACTAATCAACCATAAAAACATAGACAAACTACAACAAACTCAAACAAATAAACAAGTTATCTTAAAGAAAGAAGACATACTCAATGCCAAATTTATACATAAGACAATTCAACATTAAAAGAACACCCCTTTGTTAAGAAGATACTTTCCATTAGCAAGATAATCAGATTCTTGATCGCATGAAATACTCCTCCTTCAAACTGAATTGACCTCAAACTTTTTCACCAGAAGAATACCTTCGAATACAACCTACTAATAATCCACATCGAGTAATCCATGATCTCGTAAGCTTAAAGTTTGTATGATCATATCGCCATGCTCAGTCCGAGTGTTAGCACCTGTACTCCCACTGCTATGATATTCCTATCTCGTAAGAGAATATGATTTCTTCTTGGTACAACCTTTAAATTCTGTGATGCTTTTGTTAAACATGTTTATAATGGTTTTCCAGGCAAAAAAGAATGCCAGTCTAACAATTATATTTCGTTTATTTCATGACAGATGCTCTTCAAGAAAATAAGACCTTCTCAATTTCCAAAATCGTCCTCTATCCCACAAACTCTATGAATTTTTAGATAAGAGGGATCATATGTAGTGAGAAAGCATACTCTACAATTTGTCTTACAAACTTGATTTTTTAATCAATAAACCTTTCCTTATACACTTTCTTTAACATGTTGGATTAAGTCAACCATAAGGAAAATGATTTGACATAGAAGACGCCACGTAGTGGTTCAAAATATAAGGTAGAATAATCATATTTCAAGACCCATATTCTTTATTTTGGATAATAAAGTTGTTCAAGCATGGAGAATATAATATATTTTTGCCTTTGGAATGGTTAAAGTCATAATCTCAAAGTATTAACTTTATGTTAGAATATGGAAAATGAATGATGAGGTATATTCGGAAAGTGAGAAATGTCGGGTAAAAATCACATGGTATCAATAAAAATAAATAAATATATAATGATATATTTATTTTTAAGGATTTAGGATGGTATGGAAAAAGTGTTTGAGTTGTAATCCAAATTTATGGTAATAATATTATATTTAGAAAGAGAGAGGTATTAGATATGTTTTGGTTGAGAGAGAATTATGAGTGTAGAAAGGATAAGGTTAAAAATGTGGAGAACTCAAAAAATCAGCTATATGAATGATAGGTAAAAATCACAATAATTTCTCTGAGTGCATTGTGCCAACTTTAAAAAGAGTGGGTAAAATTTTGCGCAAGTAGTTTGATTTGAGGGGGTTCCTGGAAACGCTTTGTCGGCTAAGCACCGTTGACAAAAAATGTAGTCAACAAAGGGAAAGAACAAGAACAACACCAACCAAGGACAAGGAGGCAACCCCCAACAACAAAACCCCCTAGCAGGGGGAAACCAATACATTGACAACTCAAATCCCCAAGGGGGAAATAATAATGACCAACAATGTCAAGGAAAAAACAACAACCTTAGGACCAATTTCCCTTGAATGCTATGTGGTGAATATGGTCATTACACTCATCACTACCCTTATATTTTTTATTATAAATGGATGAAGGAAGCCATGAATCCAAAAATACCCCCCGCACGACAACCTCCCCCAAAGATACTGTTATCACTCCGTAACTTCTCGGCTGAAGAAGAAATTGACGGAGGTAACTGTTTCAACCGCTTGGAATCTTGGATCTAACCCTCCAAGACTCAGAGAGGGCTCTCTCTATGTGTTTTAACTTGAGTTGGAATAGAATATTAGGCTAGTTATGAGGGATCAGGGTTTTTGGTTTTTAAATGGTTGGGTTGGGACAACAAGGAGGACCATTGGACAAATGGGGTCAACAGGTTAAAACTGATTGAATGAATGAATAACTAAGAACATTGGTAACTAGGCAAGGCAGCCATGACAGTGGATCTTAATATTTGTAAGATGGGAAAAAAGAATGGGTTAAGAATCATCTCAAATGCAGAGCAACGTTCATCTGAATTCTACATTCAATTCACAGAAGAAAACATAAACATTGCTTTAAGCCAAATCGGGGTGTACAAGACAAATCTTGAGATTAAATTTCTTATAAACAATGATGGAAGAAAACAATATGAGAAAAACGAGAAAATGACAGTTTACATCAGAGAAACTTCACCACCAAATCATAACACAAGAATCTGGAAATCCAATATCTTAATATTCGTTCAACATCACTTCAGCCTGCTGATCATCTTTACAAAAATATAAAGTATGTTTCTGGGTTATCTTCCTATCTGGTCCCTCTAGGTCGCACCTTCCTCCCAGGTCGAACCCTCTCTTCATCTTTTACAAGTGCATATATAGAAAAAATGCCTCAGCCTTCAAAAGACTCTAGCTCTATCTCTGCTTTCTAAAAATAGAAAATAGTTACCATTATCTCGACACCTGTAAACTGTCTCCTAAAACAAACAAAACAATAAATTAAAGGAAAAACTAAATTTGGAAATTGTTGCTTGGTTGTCACGAATTTGTTGGAAGGTTGTTAAGATTTGTTGGCAGCTGGAGAATCGGTGCTCTAACCACTGCTTGAAATATAGGAAATCTCTGCCACTTGTGATCTAACTGCCATGTGTTCCCTGTAAATGAATTCCCTGTATGTTATATGGTTCAATCAATGCCTAAACGCTGGGATATTTTTCCATTTGTATTATTTGGATGCCTCGAAGACAGGGATACTCTGCCACCTCCTTCCACCTGAGTAGTCTCAATTTGCCTAATTGTCCTGGACACAATGCTTTCTAGCACTGATCCTCTATTATCAGGTAAAAAATGAATCTCATCAATAATTAAAAGCTTCACAAGTTCCTTTATTTTTAGACCTTACAGAATCCTGCTGGGATATGTTTCTAGCTTTACCTGTTCCACATGGATCGTGCACTGTTCTTTGGGTAGTCCAAATAGCTAACTTGTCACCTTTACTGATAACAGAATTGTTTCTTGCATTTAAGTTCTCCCCTGCAGATCCGTGTTAAATGGGATTACAATCCACCTCCTTGACTATGAGCTATGTATCTACTGAATTGTCTGGTAAACTTCTCTACGCCAATGACTGATTATTCATTCTTCCAATCTTAGGAAAAGTTCATCCTCGAAAAGTAGCAACCTGTCTTCCTCAAAGGCAATATCTTCAGTGAGACATCTCATTCTTTCATCTTCATTCTGAGCATATCCAGTTTCTGCACTATGGTTTTGATGCCCTCGCTTGTCCTCGTTGGTGCTCTCTTCTCCTTTTCCTTCTGCAGATAGAGAAGTGAAGTCATCCCAGAGCATAAGGGATAGAGAACCATTGGAACCCTCGCGGTTAACCAACTCCTCTCGCAAAGCTGCTTCAACCCTTGTAAAATGGTGCCTATGCAAATAATCCAGAATAACACTCACATTGTCTTCCATTGGTACAATCACCTCTGCAGTGTCCTGCTCTGTAGTTTAGGCAACTAATGCTATGATACCATCTGTAATAACTGTGAATGAAGATTTGAAAGTTCTGCCCCCATAACCACAACATCAACTCTTAGAACTGCAGCGCCCCATAGGCCCGTGGACTAGCTATTGAATCAACCGTGAGCCAGGAACCTGCACGAGGATCAAAAAATTCCACGCTAGACAAAAATTTTGAGCCATCAAAACCACCGTTTGCATAGAGTTTTTCATTTAAAACTGTAGCCGACAAGCCTCCTTTCTTGGCACTCATTTCTTCAAGTTGGACCCATCGAGGCTCACGTGGATCAAATCTTTCAACTGACTTCAAGTATTGCTTGCCATCAAATTTGCCAGAATTTATTTGCAGATCTCAACAATCAACACAAATCGTTTCCATCGATACTTAGGCACACAGATTTCAACACCCGTAAATATGGCAACATCTTTTAGTTCATCAGCAAGGCGAATAAGTGGTTTCATATTACCATTTTGCAAGGCCAATATCGAATAAGAACATGATGTGTGGCTTGCTGACAAAATGGAGGTTTTGGTCATCGCTCTGCCCTTCAAAAATTAACCATCGAGCTCCTGAACTGTCTGTTCATTTGTATTAGAATGGCAATCAAAGTGTTGCAGAAACGGACCATCAGTTCATTTCTTTTTATGTAAGCATCCTTTCTTCCAGTAGGTTTGAATTTGTTTGTCGGGGCTCTTTCCCAAGCATCATAGTCCGGGGATTGATTAACCAGGATGCATCGATCACTACCTTCCCTTTAATACTTTCAATAGAATCGAAAATTACAGCAATGAGATCACACCCTTTGGACACTTGCGCGGTTGCGTGGGCACCCGATTCATCCTTTGGACACTTTCGCCACTTGTGACATTCACATGCTAGGTAGTGGGTGCCACTAAATGATTGATCCAGTTATCATGGGCACAATCTTTTCCAGGCTTGGCACTTGACCCCTGAGATCGAGGATTTGACACTTGTTTGCTTGGCACGAGGGTTTGACTTTGTTTTGCTTGGCGGGCCTGTGAAATGGTGCTTGGGCACTTTGTCTTGGCTTGGTTCGACTCGTGGACTTGGAGATTGGCCCCGCGTGTCTCGCTCAGGTTCTTACTAAGATCGTGTTGTGGTCTTGTGCAGGTGTTGGAGCGTGGAGACAAATGCCAGGATGATGAATATGAAGATCATAGAGCCATTTTTTAATCTAGCTATAGGATTTCAGTAGCTAGGGGTACACAAAAATTGGGTTCTAAGCGACTGAAAGCTCTCTCTTTCGGTAGCTAACATAACATGAGACTCTACTCTTTAACTACCAAAAACAAAAAATCCCGTGTGATAACAGCTGAGGTGAATTGAGAGATTTCTGCCGCTTTTACACCTTTGTTATGCATCATGAGCAAAAGCGTAATGCCTGAAATAGATAGATATTAGTTAGAATATTGATTTCCCTATTACATAGGGTTCTAACATAGGCTCCACCTGGGGAAGATAGCTCCGAAGGAGATGTCTAGAACCGCTGAACTCTGGGACTTGATAATCAGTTCCTTATCCAGTGGGTTGTTCCCCAATGTGCAACCCGATCTGCTACAAAATCGCTGGTAACTGAAAATCTTGAGCTGAAATCAAAACTCTCTGCAAACTGGAATCTGGATCACACTTGAACTGAAAAACTGAGAAGCAATCTGAAACTGAAACTAGAAAGATGCTCAGAGTACTGAACTTATTTTCACCCATCTACCTACCCTCATCTACTTGGTAATTTCGCCGAATCAAGTAAAACATAAATGCCAATGAAGCCAGTCAAGTAGCTACAAAAACAAATGGACAACTTGATTGCTTGTCAGTGAAATCCTAAGTATACCTTGATTATGTGTCCTCGTGATTTGAAATGGAAACTGTTGACATATTTTGTCTTTATAGAGAATACATGTTTGAAAACTCAAGCTAACATGAATCTCCATGTAATCCGCTATAGGATCAATTGAAACATGATGCATGATATTTGCTTCTAGATCTTCAATGACTAGTTGATCAGTTGCATCCTCAAAATTAAACCCTGCATCTACAACTTCAGCCTTATACTTGAAAACATAATCATCATCAATCTGCAAATCAACATGTAGTACGATTTCCTCTTGCTTTGGAGAAGAAAGATTTTCCAAGAATTCTTTGAGATCTCGGAAATTATATCACTGAATTTGAGAATCCAAAAGTTCAATATCATTTTCGAACTTTTCAACAACTAGCTCAAGAAAACAAATTTTACTTTTAGGAGAAAATTTGCTCGATTCCAAAATACGAAACATAGTTGTTAAAAAGTCTTCGTCAGTGTGAAATTCTGCTAACTTATTCCTAAATTCTTTTATGGCTTCACAAGATATAGGATTTGCCACATACCTTGTCATCTTGAAACATCATCAATGCTTTGAAATCTGGATTCTTCGGCAGTGAAGTCGCTTGTGAAATTTGAAGCTCGGGATCTTGAACAATGGAGTCACCAGGTGAATGGTACAACCTTCCTGTGTTTGGCTTCTGTTCACCATCATAAGTCAAATCTGAACTTGATATATTTTCCCGGAGAACTCGAAAGCTCGTTTCCCAGTATGGTCACCAAAATGTTATCACTCCGTAATTTCTTGGCTGAAGAAGAAATTGATGGAGGTAACTGTTTCAACCGCTTGGAATCTTGGATCTAGCTCTCCAAGACTCAGATAGGGCTCTCTCTATGTGTTTTAACTTGGGTTGGAATAGAATATTAGGCTAGTTATGAGGGATCGGGGTTTTTGGTTTTTAAATGGTTGGGTTGGGACAACAAGGAGGACCATTGGGAAAATGGGGTCAACAGGTTAAAACTGATTGAATGAATGAATAACTAAGAACATCGGTAACTAGGCAAGGCAGCCATGACAGTGGATCTTAATATTTGTAAGATGGGAAAGAAGAATGGGTTAAGAATCATCTCAAATGCAGAGCAACGTTCATCTAAATTCTACATTCAATTCACAGAAGAAAACATAAACATTGCTTTAAGCCAAATCAGGGTGTACAAGACAAATCCTGAGAATAACTTTCTTATAAACAATGATGGAAGAAAACAATATGAGAAAAATAAGAAAATGACAGTTTACATCAGAGAAACTTCACCACCAAATCATAACACAAGAATTTGGAAATCCAATATCTTAATATTCATTCAACATCACTTCAGCCTGCTGATCATCTTTACAAAAATAGAAAGTATGTTTCTGGGTTATCTTCCTATCTGGTCCCTCCAGGTCGCACCTTCCTCTCAGGTTGAACCCTCTCTTCGTCTTTTACAAGTGCATATATAGAAAAAAATGCCTCAGCCTTCAAAAGACTTGAGCTCTATCTCTGCATTCTAAAAATAGAAAATAGTTACCATTATCTCGACACCTGTAAACTGTCTCCTAAAACAAACAAAACAGTAAATTAAAGGAAAAACTAAATTTGGAAACTGTTGCTTGGTTGTCACGAATTTGCTGGAAGGTTGTTAAGATTTGTTGGCAGCTGGAGAATCGGTGCTCTAACCACTTCTTGAAATATAAGAAATCTCTGCCACTTGTGATCTAACTGCCATGTGTTCCCTGTAAATGAATTCCTGCATGCTATATGGTTCAATCAATGCCTAAACACTGGGATATTTTTCCATTTGTATTATTTGGATGCCTCGAAGATAGGGATACTCTGCCACCTCCTTCCACCTGAGTAGTCTCAATTTGCCTAATTATCCTGGACACAATGCTTTCTAGCACTGATCCTCTATTATCAGGTAACAAATGAATCTCATCCATAATTAAAAGCTTCACAAGTTCCTTTATTTTTAGACCTTACAGAATCCTACTGGGATATGTTTCTAGCTTTACCTGTTCCACATGGATCGTGCACCATTATTTGGGAAGTCCAAATAGCTACCTTGTCACCTTCACTGATAACTGAATTGGTTCTTTCATTTAAGTGCTCCCCTGCAGATCCGTGTTAAATGGGATTACAATCCACCTCCTTGACTATGAGCTCTGTATCTACTGAATTGTCTGGTAAACTTCTCTGCGCTAATGACTGATTATTCATTCTTCCAATCTTAGGAAAAGTTCATCCTCAGAAAGTAGCAATCTGTCTTCCTCAAAGGAAATATATTCAGTGAGACATCTCATTCTTTCATCTTCATTCTGAGCATATCCAGTTTCTGCACTATGGTTTTGATGCCCTCGCTTGTCCTCGTTGGTGCTCTCTTCTCCTTTTCCTTCTGCAGATAGAGAAGTGAAGTCATCCCAGAGCATAAGGGATGGAGAACCATTGGAACCCTCGTGGTTAACCAAATCCCCTCACAAAGCTTCTTTAGCCCTTGTAAAATGGTGCCTACGCAAATAATCCAGAATAACACTCACAGTGTCTGCCATTGGTACAATCACCTCTGCAGTGTCCTTCTCTGTAGTTTAGGCAACTAATTCTATGATACCATCTGTAATAACTGTGAATGAAGATTTGAAAGTTCTGCCCCCATAACCACAACATCAACTCTTGGAACTGCAGTGCCCCATAGGCCCGTGGACTAGCTATTGAATCAACCATGAGCCAGGAACCTGCACGAGGATCAAAAACTTCCATGCTAGACAAAAATTTTGAGCCATCAAAACCACCGTTTGCATAGAGTTTTTCATTTAAAACTGCAGCCGACAAGCCTCCTTTCTTGGCACTCATTTCTTCAAGTTGGACCCATCGAGGCTCACGTGGATCAAATCTTTCAACTGACTTCAAGTATTGCTTGCCATCAAATTTGCCAGAATTTATTTACAGATCTCAACAATCAACACAAATTGTTTCCATCGATACTTAGGCACATAGATTTCAACACCCGCAAATATGGCAACATCTTTTAGTTCATCAGCAAGGCGAATAAGTGGTTTCATATTACCATTTTGCGAGGCCGATATCGAATAAGAACATGATGTGTGGCTTGCTGACAAAATGGAGGTTTTGGTCATCGCTCTGCCCTTCAAAAATTAACCATCGAGCTCCTGAACTGTCTGTTCATTTGTCTTAGAATGGAAATCAAAGGGTTGCAGAAACGGACCATCAGTTCATTTCTTTTTATGTAAGCATCCTTTCTTCCAGTAGGTTTGAATTTGTTTGTCGGGGCTCTTTCCCAAGCATCATAGTCCGGGGATTGATTAACTGGGATGCATCGATCACTACCTTCCCATTAATACTTTCAATAGAATCGACAATTACAACAACGATATCACGCCCTTTAGACACCTGTGCAGTCGCCTGGGCACCCGATTCATCCTTTGGACACTTTCGCCACTTGTGACATTCACATGCTAGGTAGTGGGTGCCATTAACTGATTGATCCAGTTATCACCGGCGCAATCTTTTCCAGGCTTGGCACTTGACACCTGAGATTGAGGATTCAACACTTGTTTTCTCGGCGCGAGGGTTTGACTTTGTTTTGCTTGGCGGGCCTGTGAAATGGTGCTTGGGCACTTTGTCTTAGCTTGGTTCGACTCGTGGACTTGGAGATTGGCCCTGCGTGTCTCGCTTAGGTGCTTACTAAGATCATGTTGTGGTCTTGTGCAGGTGTTGGAGCGCAAAGACAAAGGCCAGGATGATGAATCTGAAGATCAGAGAGCCATTTTTTAATCTAGCTATAGGCTTTCGGTAGCTAGGGGTACAAAAAAATTGGGTTCTAAGCGACCGAAAGCTCTCTCTTTCGGTAGCTGACATAACATGAGACTCGACTCTTTAACTACCGAAAACAAAATCTCCTATGTGATAACAGCTGAGGTGAATTGAGAGATTTCTGCCGCTTTTACACCTTTGTTGTGCATCGTGGGCAAAAGCGTAATGCCTGAAATAGATAGATATTAGTTAGAATACTGATTTCCTTATTACATAGGGTTCTAACAGATACCACAAAATTATCTGCAACCCTAGACACTAGTGGCCCTACAAAACCTGATTCCTCATCAAGGAATCATCAATACTCAACAAGAGCTTGTCCCTAACCCACAAAAGATGGGGAAATACCCTAACCCAGGGCAGATTCAACCTAGAAACCCCACAAACCACAACATCCTCCTCACCACCGAAGAGTAAATTATACTACAAACTCGTAGCCATTAGTACGACAAGCCTCTTGACTCAAATATGACCACATAAGACTCACCTCGATTACCAACATAACAACCTTTGACAATACCCTGTCCTAACACATAATCTACCACCCGAGTACCCTGCGCACCTTTGCGTAGGAATGTACACAACCCCCATGCTAGGGTAGAACAAAACTATAGTTCGATCGATGATTTGTCTCAATCCCTAACTCTCATGCATATTTTAGAAGTTCTCCAAACATGTCCTTCACAACAAAAGGCCTTGCTCTCACAATTGGGGGCAATTGACTCATCAGACACTCGTTTGATCACTTTTGATTTGGATAATGTTAAACCATGCCTCCCCTCTTTGGTCTCTTTTTAGATTCCAGTCAAAATTTGAAATCAAACAGTGCATTAGTGCATCATTGACGAAGGGGTGTCTACATGTATCATGTCCAAAACCGTATGGAAACAACTTGGGTCACCTGAGCTCATCCCTTCAACCATTACTCTTAGAGAATACGATGTCCACCCATCACAACCTGAAGCCCTCTACCAAAATCTTTCACTTGAACTGGGGGGAAATGATTCTTATCGATATCAAGATCATCAATGCCCAATTGGACTACAACATCCTATTTGGATGAAGCTACATGTATGCCATGAAATCCGTTGCCTCTTCCGTATTCCGCACCATGCTCTTCCCTTAAAATGGGAAGATTGTCACCATTGATGAGCTAATGCACTATGAAACCAATCATTCGGGAAACATAGACAATGTTCTCCCCCTCATACGGTCTTTCTCTAACCTCTCACCAGTCGTTGATTTCAGGTCAAGAATATTTCAAGACCCATCACTTATGGGATCTTATCAGGGAAGTCCACCCCGCTTCCCTTCCACAGGTTCAACTCAAGTCTGTGCAGTCTCATCAAATGGTGTTGAGATCGACGATGAAAACTCCACTGAGGAACACACACCTTAGCCTACCTCAGACAAATCTACATCGCCACTCATTCAAGACAACCCACCAATGACTAGACAAAAACCCATTTGGAAAATGGTCCCTCAGGCCATAACCCAAATACCATTCTTTTACCCAACACCAGGCGTCACAACATATCAGGTCACCGCTACTCTCACCTTGCCAAACATGGTGATCACTATCCTATTATGGTATCTCGAACCACCATATATGGTACCAGTCCCATCCCTTCCATCTCAACCAAAGGTTATTTCCACACAATCGATGGTTCAAACACCAACTCTTCCAATTGGTCACACAGTTGGGGAAAACGATACCAACAAAGGGGGTACCAAGAAGAAGAAGGGGTCCACCTCTCATCCCGGGGCCCAACCTCCATGCACACTTTGTGACACAGTTGGACACCCTGCTAATTTGTGCCCCACACTACCTGAATTATGCAATCTAATTCAACTTCCAAATACAACACCATTACTTCCTACCCTAGTAGCTGCGACCACAAACACTATTGTAGAACCTCCTTCATCATGCAATAAATTTCTACGTATCAACTTTGCATGTGCCATATGCTCAAAATATGGCCATTAAACTCATCATTGTCCATCTCTCCCTCAATTTTGGGAAACCTTAGCTGTAGTATGACATACATCATTGCCTAAGCCCTCTCAAGCACCCCCCACTAGCACTAACTCCATTGACATATGTTATATATCCATGTCAGTAAATGAATGGATGCGATTCCCTTGTGTGTTGTGCCACCAAATGGACCATTTTACGTACATGTTCCCACTCATTATCGAATATCGAAGTTTCCGCATGACTAATCTTCAAAACATTCGAACAACCCTTCACACATCACTTCCTCAACGCCATACTACCTTACCCTCTCGGGGTAATCCCATTATCCCATCTTTGGAGCAAGAATTCATACCTCTGGTCTTACTATCCATACGCATACCACAATGATCAGAAGACTTCAAGTCAAACCCACCTAATTCACCTGTAAGTCCTATCCATGATATTGTTCCTCCCCCCAATACATATGATCCACACAAATGCATGGATATATGGTGAATGTCATCTAGTGAAGTCCCTTCCCCTCCTCTTGTTAGTCCATCACCTTGGAAGGAAACGATGATCACCTGCCTACATCTTCTACACCTTCCATAGACGATCACACCATCACCAACCCAAATCAAACAAGTGACGCCCCTATGTCACCCATACCTGCTCATACCTTTGAAGATTCATTGTTATCATACATATTTCAATTGGATGAGGACATATTAGAGGCCATGACGACAACCGATTGTCCTTGGAATTCCATGCATCACTGGTCATTTTTATTATCGCAAGAAGCATTTCAACCCCACACAAATAATCATGTTTATGCGATTGAAACTAAATAATTTGTCCCTCAAGGACATGTGGGTTGGTTCAAGAACCCAGTCCCCACTCCTGATACTTTTAAAGAAGGGAATATGGCCAACATCTCTCCCACAATCAAAATAGACATCTTAGTCAAACCTGGAATCATTGAAGAGATCACTCTCGACGTTGCATGCTCCCCTCAAGAAGTTCAATCTTAGAAAGCTCTCTTTCAGGAATTCAGAGATATCTTCGCCTGGTCCTATACATAAATTCTTGGCCTGGATCCAACCATTGTCGAACATCAAATCGATTCATGGACTGATGTGGCCCTTGTTTGCCAAAAGAAAAAATGACTACAACCTTCAAAATCCATGGCTATCAAAGACGAGATCGACAAGTTTCATTTTGCAGGGTTCATATACCCCATCACGTACACTTATTGGGTCTCAAACCCTATCCTGGTCAACAAAAAACAGGGAACCATTTGGGTTTGCACCGATTTCCAAGACCTCAATCAAGCCTATCCCAAAGGAAACTTTACAACACCCTTCATCGATCAAGTAATCGATGCTTGTGCTGGACATGAAGTCCCATCATTCATGGATAGATTTTTCGGCTACAACCAAACAAAAATCTGAAACGTGAATCAATACAAAACCGCATTCACTACCCCTTGGGGTAATTTTTCTTATTGTGTCATGCCATTTGGGCTCAAGAATGCTGGCGCCACGTTCTAGTGGGCCATGACTTATGTATTCCACAATATTCCCCATATAATCTTCACTTACTTGGATGACCTCACTGCTCGTTCCAAGAAGCTATCACATCATTTGGAAGACTTGTGGATTATCTTTGAGATATGTTGCCAATACAACATTCGTTTAAACCATCTCAAGTGCATTTTTTGTGTCATAGCTGGATACCTACTCGGTTTCATCATTTCCCAATAAGGAATCATAGTGAATCCATTGAAAGTCCAAGCAGAACCCACTGACAGTCCAAGCAATCAATGAGATTCCTCCTCCCCAAGAATTTGTGCCAACTACAAATCCTACAAGGAAAGGCCAATTTCCTATGTCGATTTGTTCTCGATTACACAATCTACACCCATGACTTCTTGTGCCTGCTACAACTTGATATCCCATTCCATTGGGATTAACATGGCCAAGTTTCTTTTGAGTCACTAAAATATGCACTCAGTAGAGACCCCTTGATTAGTCCCCCAGACTTCAATAGGGATTACATCTTGTATCTGTCCACATCAGAGGTGTCATTCATAGGAGTTCTAGTCCAAGAAGGCGATGACCGTCATGAGCATGTCATTTACTACATTAGAAAAAACCTCTCCAAGCCACCTTTGAAATATAATCACGAGGAGAAATTGGACTTCGCAGTGTCCCTTGTAGTCCAAAAACTACTTCATTACATCTTGCTGCATACTATTAATGTCATGGTAGATTCCAACCCCATGCAATACTTGCTTAGTTGACACCAAATCAATGGAAAATTCTCCCGTTGGATCATCATTCTCCAAGAATACGATCTAGAGTTCACCACTCCTAAGAGAAAAAAGGCCCTCGTTCTCACATAATTGATTGTGGATGTCCCATTAGACTTAAAAGACACACTCGTCAATGAGAACTTCCCTGATGAACACTTTTTCTTCATCTTATCCAATGACCCATGGTACTGAGACACTCTCATGTACCTTCACACATATAAATTCGGTCCTCATCTCTCTTGAGATGATCGGTAACGTATCCACCATCAATCCCCTCGATATCTCCTCATAGGATATGCCCTCTATCACAGTGGGGAAGACAATACATTCTATCACTGCCTCACCATCAAGGAAGAATAAAATGTCCTAAATGAATGCCATAGTGGTGCATGTGGAGGCCACCTCTCCGATATGTTCATTGCCCAGAAAGTGGTTCGGGTTGGTTACTTTTGGCCCACCTTATTTCACGACTGCATTCATGCCATCAAGCAACATGAAACATGTCAATTGTATGTGCATAAAGTAAGAGCACCACCCTCTCCCCTCCATCCAATCATCACGACAGGACCCTTTTGCAAATGGGGTATTTATTTCATGACTTGTAACCCCCCATCCAACAATAGGCATAAATACATCGTAGTCTCTGTTGACTACTTCACAAATGGGTTGAAGCTATGCCAACGTTCAAGAAAATGGAAGACACCGTAGCCTGATTCTTCTTTAACCACGCCATTACTCACTTTAGGTTCCCCCTCCATCTTGTGTCTAACTATGGTAAGCATTTTGAGAATGAAGTTTTCACGGAGTTATCCACCAAGTTAGGCTTCACTCACGAGTTCACCTCCCCATACTACCCACAATCCAATGGGAAAGTCGAGGTTGTTAACAAAGTTCTCAAAACAATGTTACAATGAATAATGGACAAGAACAAAACCAATTGGAATACCATGCTATTTTATGCTTTATGGGCATATCTTACAACCGTCAAAACCGCTACAAGGTTCACATCGTTTCATCTAGTTCACATGGTCGAATCCATACTCCCCATCGAGTGTGAAATACCCACATTATAGGACACAATCAAAATCATGCCAAACACCACTCCCATGGAACAATGCTTTCTTGCCCTTGAATCCATCAATGAGGATTAATGATCCTCATTACAAAACAATGAAGCAACCAAAAAATGGTCCAAATCCATCTTCGATCTCCAAGTCAACCTTCGTTCATTTTAACGAAGGTGACTTAGTATTGGCCTACTATATCACTCATGACACCTTAGGCAACCGAAAATTTGAGTCCCTTTGGCAGGGCCCATTCATCATTCGTCATTGTCTCACTAAGGACACCTACATCCTGGCTCACCCAGAAGGGGATACCCTCAAAGACCTAGTTAATGGGTTATACTTGAAGAAATTCTACCCTTAGCATAACCACTCTACCTTAGTTTTCTTCTTGCATTTTCCTAGTTTTTTTAATCTTTTTTACAAAACCTTCCAAATACATATGCCTGATCCTTTGTCCTTGTTTTAACAGATGAATTAACCACCACTTTACCATATCAGGTACGACAATGGTGCTAGTCGTTGGACTCATAATCTTGCTTCGGCAGCTTGGGACATTTACACCCATGAAAATTTACTACTCCACTCCAGTGGTATAGGACTTGGACTCGTCACCAATAACCAAGCTGAATATGATGCCACAATTGGTATCCTTGTAAAAGTCAATCACCTTCATATTCGTCACCTAAGTGTTCTCTTAGATTCCCAGCTCATCGTTCTGCAACTGAATAATGTGTATCGCATACGTGATCCTCACCTCTTTCACAAATACCTACAAGTTAGACTTTTGTGTCGAAATTTTGAATCCATTACATTCACACATATTCCTAGGAATCTAAACCAAGTTGCATATCGTATGGCTAATCAAGTCCTAGATTGGCATTTATCACATTAACATACACATTCATTTCCAAGCATAATTCATCCATCATCAAAATAAGAAAAAACACACACATCACATAGCACATATGAAAAACTGAAAACATCATCAAATTATGTATCTCATATATATATCTAGTGCCATACATGTTAAAAAAAAACACAATATCCATGACATCACTGTCGGTCTCAAATCTCAATAAACTATACTCAAAATGTACAAAATGGGGGATCACTACCCTTATACATACATCGTACAAAAAGTGGGTCGCTCCCATACATCACATTGGCACCTATGGTGTCCCTAGCTCTAGAAAATCTCCCATTGGAAGGTCTGTTGGTGGTCATCTACCAGGTGGGGGCATCCCTCCTCTTGGAAGCATGTGTCCCGTCACTACCGTTCCAACCACATATGCGTGCCACACTAGAGACCTCCACTCATGTATCCCTCCCACACACTACTCTAGGACCTCATTGTCTTAGATGTGGGGCCACCAGGCCTCTGGAACCCCCCTAAGTACCCTCTCAAATCTTTGTCATAGCTCGTCCATCTCATGAACCAAGTCTATGATATCCTCTCCACCTGGGGTATGTGTGGGACCCACCCCCAATAATCATGGAGACAACATCTCCTAGCCCTCCCCTCATCATCCCATGCCTCTTGAGTGCCAACGTGAGAAAATTCGGCCTCTCGATCACTTGATACAACATCTGCAAAAAAAAAAAAACAATATACAAGACTCATCAGTCCTCTGCATATCAATCAAACTCAAAACACTCAAAAAATAAAAAAACAACATCAAAATACAAACTTACCTTGGTCATCCCACACCTCCCCAGGAGGTGAAAACATATCAGGGTCTCGTCGGTAATCCATTCCCACATACAGGAACTCCAAAATGATCTGGGACATCTGTCTCCAGATTCGCTCAAACATATCAGTAAAATAGTGGCTTGCCACACCACCACCATGACGTGACAATATGTGCACCCACCTTTGTAGTCGTGGCTCCCGCACCGGTGGTGGATCTAATATCACTCGAGGGTGGAACAATATCACCCTCTCCAAGAAAAAACTGCAAAGAACATATCCGGACACAAATTCCCTTGATTTCATCCCTTCACATCGGTCCAATTGTACCACCATGCATGCACGCATCACTCACACCCATGCAAACATATACAAGTCCATGGCCCTCTCCACTATTAAAATATGGGCACTTGAAATACATTGGGTCCCTAATGACCCATAGATTCATACCACCAAGGCACATGACACCTGTGTCCTCAAGGAGTCAATAGAGTATAATCTGATGAACCCCCCGGTTAGCGACTCCTCAATCAAGAAATGCAGAAGTGACATCTCATCAACCCTCTCTCCCCTGGGATTTGAGGATGTGCATCAAGCTTAATACCCATGAATGGGATCCTAGTCACAAAATATAAATCTACCTCAAGTGAGAATTAAACCTCCTGTCCGTGCACCACGAAGGCCTGTAGATGGAGTCTCTACATCCCAATAAAAAATTGGAGTAGCTCCTCCTATGACCTCACTAGAGCACAATCAAATAACTTTATCAAGCCCGCGCGGGCCAAACTTTATCGAATGCACACATAATCTCCCACATTTCTGTGGAGCTACTCCCAATTCCTCTCTTGCTAATGAATCGACATCTAGTAGTACCATCTTTCCCCTGCATCTAAACCAAATGAGTTGTGTCAACCCAAATCATCTAGAAAACTCCAAAAATAATTTTCATATATATGCGTGGTTGTACCTTAGACAATAGCGCAAAGATGCACACTTGTTCTATAGACAAGCACATAGGTCTGCGTGACTGTCCTTTATACAACCACTCACTATTTGCATAGTTTTCCATTACACAGTGGTGCTGGCTTGCGTGACTATTTATCTAAAAGCTGCGCAATCCTGCAGAACTATCCACCACACAACCACGTCAAGGTGCACAGAAGAAATTACAAAAATCACGCAACCTTATGCATGACTATTGCAATTTCTCCCACACAGAGTGCACGAGAGGTTGAATTATCCATGCACAATATGATCAGAATCTGGACCAGGGGTCTAAAATTTGCTCAATTTTCAAAGTGCTCGGAATGCGACGAAAACGGTGCCATTGCGTCCGTCTCGTTCTCCTGATTCCGGCGGTATATTTACTTTCGCAAACGGAGTCCGTATGGAGAAGTTATCGCGATCTGTTCGCCAGGCCAAACTGGAAAAAAAAGGGTGCTGACTGGGCAGGCCGTACTGCTGACGTGGCAGAGGCCGTACAGCTGACTGGGCATCCGTACATGTTGACGTGGCAGCTGAGTTGACATTAGTGACGTGGCAGTATTCGATTGGTTATCGTTGAACGAATGTGATAGTGACACGTGGCAGTAGTTCGGTGCCACGTGGCCCACTCAGGGGTTGCCACGTGGCACCCATTGATAGATTGTTGGTGGTTACATGGTTTGTTAAAAATATTTGGAGGCCGCGGGGTTCGACCCCCGGACCTCCCCCACCATTCGAAAGTTTTAAACCAAGTTCGCCGACCATTGGACCAACCGTTATGCCTTGTGGTATAACCGGAATAATATTTATTTGAATTAAATTTTTTGATATTGTCGTCGGGAATAGGGCTGGGGCCTAGCCCCAGCCCTCGATTTCGGTGGTCCCATTCATTTCCATATGTCCATGGCACATATTAAATTGGCGCGCAAAACCTCCAGTTCAAATGTAACCCGGATTGTTATATACCACATATGTTATGTGCGCGCACGGTTGGGGTGTTAACTGGTTAGCCCGTGGTCGGGTGGTTCATACCATATGACCTCCACATTACAAACAGCGCGCGGGGACATTAATATAATAGCCCGTGGTTAAGTTTTTATTTGGGTATTATAACCACTGTTTAAAAACGCGCGCGGGTGTGTTATTTTATGCCACGGTTTTTATTACATGTTATGCATGTGACCACGTTGCCTATTGACATTATATGCTAACAGCTGGCGCGTTTTTGGAGCGGGAGTCCGCCTTTATTGGCAAATTGGCTATTTTTAGCGAAACTAACTCCAATTAAGCCTAATTTAGTGGAGTTTTGTTGGGAAAAAGAAGGAGGAATCAGTTATTGCCATAACTTTGGCTACAGGAAACCATTCTGGACGTTTTTTTGGTCGATTTTGGGTCTCTTCGACCTGCTGGAGCCATTGGAGCAGGTTTCAGAGCCACTGGAGGCCATTTGCAGGTGATTTTTCTTCAGGGAAGCTTTCAGGGCCACCAGGGCCATTTCAGTGTGGGAGCTGTTTGGAGGCTATGTTCAGCCATTTTTGGTGATTCAAGAGCCTAGGTCTGATAATTTCGACCTTATGAATCTGATGGAAGAGGTTTCAGAACCATTTGAGGTCATCTTCACCACGAAATTCTCCATGCAAGATTAAAGGGCCACCAGGGCCATTTGGGGAAAGTACTGTATAAGGTAAATTTTCACTGTTTAGTGATTGGGAAAGAGCATGTTCAGCTAATTCCTATCTTCTGATTCTATATTTACAGTCAGTTCTGTCCTTTGAGACATTTATATTATTGTATTAGCATTTGGATCATTTTTAATACAAGAGGACAAGCCTAGTTTGGAAGGCTTGGTCCAGCAGATGTAGCCTGAAGTGGGTGAACTGCTTTATCATCTTGGGTGTTGTGATTTTGGATGTGTTATTTGCTGCATTATATACTGCTGTGTTTTGGTTTATAAAACATATTCAATCATGTCAAAGAACCCTTCCTCACCCATGAACTTTGCAAAGAAAAACCAAGAACTTAATACATAAACCTATTGCACATTTTAAACACATGAAGCAAGTGTATGGGAAAGACTTCTAAGTGCTTACTTATTATTTCTTTAGGCAGAGCCTGTAAAGGGCCAGGTAGCCTCT
>ML785709.1:0-15417 GCA_009831015.1 Picea engelmannii | reverse complement strand
ATCTCTGTATAAGAAATAGTAAGTTTTCACATTTTCAGAGGTCACATTGGAGTGTATAACTCACATTTTAAATTATGGAAAATGGATACCTTGCACCCTTAAACAAGTACCTTCCATTTTCAGATCACAATACCACATAGGTATATTTCACTCCCCCACACATTCTACCTACCCAATCATAGATATGACCAGACAACCCCCCGTACGACCCCCATCCCACAAAACTAAAAGGACAAAAAGTATGGGAGGTATTGACCACTTAACAGTCTTTCCCGCAAGTCGAATTGGCTCACCCATGCTCTCTCAAAGATTGCAAACACAAATACACAGTCAACTAGAGCTCAACTCATGCAAGTAAAAATGAGGTGGCATTGTGGGCCCCATGCCTATATATACATCCCTCACCCAAACTTCCAACCCCTCCTACAGGATCCCATGAGCTCCATTATCCTCACTGTTTGCGGAAACATGATCCCTACACTTTCATCTACACATTGGTATCGTTCGTTTTATCAATCATTTTGACATCATGAGGTGCCCTCCCCTAGCCCCAGACACATGTATGCGTGCTCACTATCATATTTTTAAAATAATTGTCATATGTTCTTTATCATAAGATATTTTTCACGTCAGGTATTTTGTTTTTTTGTGCAGGTAATTGTTCAAAAGACTTACAACCTATTCAATTATGTTCATCCTATAAACCCTTCATGTATATGTTCAAAAACGACATGTCATTACACCCTCTATGAATAATTTCATTTCTGAGTCACTCCCTCTAACATTCACCTTTAGTATCATCAGACCCGGCTCTGCGGTACCATCACCTTCATTGCATTTCAGTACTATTAATCGGTAGCATTCCCACCCACATGAGTTGCCCCACAGATACTTTCCCTTTTCACAATAAAAAATCATGTTTTTCTTACCCCCTAGGATCGAGAGTCCTGACAGTTTTTCCCTTTAGAGAATGAACCTCATGCTTCTTCTCATCATATTGCTAACCTTCCCATTTCACACTCCCACATCACATTGTTCTAGTTACATTAAATTCACCTCCACATTTTCATTTATCCCTCCATATCATCCACCATCAATTTTCCATATGGAAGTTCATCCTCCATCCATCTACCTAGTACAGAAACGCACCCATACCCCCCCCACCTTTCATTAGTCAACTACTCACAACTTGTTCCCTAAGTAGGCCAAGCCATTTTTCACTGGGGAACCCATTTTTGTATGTGTATTATCAACCCAAATTATTCTTTATTCATTTGGTAATTGTATAAATCACCCTTTGATTTTCAACAAATACAATAAGTTTTTTTCCATCGCAACCGATGGAATTTTTCACTTGGTAAAAGAAACCCATGTCTCCCTTGGTTGGGGAATCTAACTTTCATCGCCATATCTGCAAAATATCCTTCCAATGGCCAAACTTCGAGTATCCTATACCCCTTTGCCCTAGATCTCTATGTTTCAACCCATCCTACATCCCTTTGCAATATTATCCATCCAACACAGTTTATCCCAATATATGGATGTCCCCCTGACACAAAATTATAGTTCACAATTGATGCCATTAATTAATACAACCCCAACCAAGGGAAGTTCATGAGTCCCATATATTATGAAATTTTTCCATGTTACCAGTTAATCCCCATTATCACATGTCAGTTCCTGATACCATTTTGATCAATTGATTTTAAGGATCCCTTTGCTTCTTGCAGTCGTTCCTCCCTACTTATCAATGTCAACACTAGTTTCTAGGAAGGTGGAAACATCTTGAATCTTATTCCCTTATCAATGAGTAGTCTCAGAAAGAACACAAAGAGTCCCCATTGCTTTATGATTTTGTTGACCTCCATAACATTCGACCTCAACACAATTTCATATTCTGGTGGGTCTTACTATGCGATTGTTGCAGTTTTCAGTAACTACTGAAGACCTATGAATTTTATAGGCCATAAATGCCTCCAAGTTATTCATTCCTCAATTCAGAGCTAGTTCATTCATCTAAACCATCATTTGTCGTTATCAATTCCCCTGAGGGCACATGCAGATATCCACTTCATCAACAATTTTTAGTTATAGTTATTTATTTCTGGTTTCATGATACGAGCATGGGGAATTCCCACCTCGTTTGTACAAATATTTTTATCCTTTTTTGGAGAAAAATCAGTTCCAATAATGTTCCCATCTCCCTCCAATGGATTGTCCTTACAATCACCTCTATACTGTATTCTCCTCTTCTACACAATGAAATCATAGGAAAAATAAATGATGATGTATTTCGACTATACGTATGCTCCTAACCTCACACATCATGGGGCATATATTATCACCTAAAAATCCTTATACACTTTCTTTAACATGTTGGATTACGTCAACCATAAGGAAAATGATTTGGCATAGAAGACTAATCGTATTTCAAGACCCATATTCTTTATTTTGGATAATAAAGTTGTCAGGTGGACAGGAGCATGGAGAATATAATATATTTTTGCCTTTGGAATGGTTAAAGTCACAATCTCAAAAGAAGGTATTAACTTTATGTTAGAATACGGAAAATAAATGATGAGGTATATTTGGAAAGTGAGACATGTTGGGTAACAAATCACATGGAATTAATAAAATAAATAAATATATAATGATATATTTATGGTAATAATGTTATACTTAGAAAGAGAGAGGCATTATATATATTGTGGTCAAGAGAGAGTTATGAATGTAGAAAGGACAAGGTTAAGAATGCGGATAGCCCAAAAAATCATCCATATGAATGATAGGTAAAAATGAAAATAATTTCCTGGAGTGCATTGCGCCAACTTTAAAAAGAGTGGGAAAACTTTTGCGCAAGAAGTTTGATTTGAGGGGGTGCTTGGAAACGCTTTGTTGGCGAAGCACTGTTGACAACAAATGTAGTCAGGAAAGGGAAAGAACAAGAACAACACCAACCAAGGACAAGGAGGAAACCCCCAACAACAAAATCCCCTAGCAGGGAGAAACCAATACAATGACAACCCAAATCCCCAAGGGGGAAATAATAATAACTAACAATGTCAAGGAAAAAACAATAACCTTAGGACCAATTTCCCTTGAATGCTATGTGGTGAGTATGGTCATTACACTCATCAATACCCTCATATTTCTTATTATAAATGGACGAAGGAATCCATGAATCCAAAAGTACCCCCCGCATGAAAACCTCCCCGAAAGATACCACAAAATTATCTGCAACCCTAGACACTAGAGGTCCTACAAAACCCGATTCCTCATCAAGGTATCATCAATAATAAGCAAGAGCTTTTCCCTAACCCAAAAAATATGGGGAAATACCCTAACCTAGGGCAGATTCAACCTAGAAACTCCACAAACCACAACATCCTCCTCACCACCGAAGAGGAAATTCTACTACAAACTCGTAGCCATTAGTACGACGTGCCTCTTGACTCAAATATGACCACATCAGACTCACCTCGATTACCAACATAACAACCTTTGACAATACCCTATCCTAACACATAATCTACCACCTGAGTACCCCATGCACCTTTGCGTAGGAACATACACAACCCCCATGCGAGGGAAGAACACAACTATAGCTCAATTGATGATTTGGCTCAATCCATAACTCCAATTTCTATTTTAGAAGTTATCCAAACATGTCCTTCACAATGAAAGACCTTGCTCTCACAATTGGGGGAAATCAACTCATCAGACACTCGTTTGATAACTTTTTATTTGGATAATGTTAAACCACGCCTCCCCTCTTTGGTCTTGTTTGAGATTCCAGTCAAAATTTGAAACCAAATAGTGCATTAGTGCACCATTGATGAAGGGGCGTCTACATGTATCATGTACAAAACTGTATGGAAACAACTTGGGTCACCTGATCTCATCCCTTCAACTATTACTCTTCAAGCATACGATGACTTCCCATCATAACCTGAAGCCCTCTACCAAAATGTTTCACTTGAGCTGGGGGGGGAAATGATTCTTATTGATATTGAGGTCATTGATTCCCAATTGGACTACAACATCATGTTTGGATGAAGCTACATGTACGCCATGAAAGCCATTGTCTCTTCCGTATTCCACACCATGCTTTTCCCTTACAATGGGAAGATTGTCACCATTGATGAGCTAATGCACTATGACCCAATCATTCGGGGAACATAGACAATGTTCTCCCCCTCATACGAGCTTTCTCTAACCTCTCACTAGTCATTGATTTTGGGTCAACAATATTTCAAGACCCATCACTTATGGGATCTTATCAGGGAAGTCCATGAGGATCACATCTTCAAGACCCATCTACATCTTCAAGAATATTTCAAGACCCATCTACATCTTCTACACCTTCCATAGGCGATCACACCATAACCAACCCAAATCAAACAAGTTATGCCCCATGTCACCCATACCTACTCATACCTCTGAAGATTCATTGTTATCATACATATTTCAATCATATGAGGACATATTAGAGGCCATGACGACACCCGACTGTCCTTGGGATTCCATGCATCACCAGTCTTTTTTATTATCAAAAGAAGCATTTCAACCCCACACATATACTCATGTTTATGCGATTGAAACTAAATAATTTTTCCCTCCAAGACATGTGGGTTGGTTCCAGAAACCAATCCCCACTCTCGATACTTTTAAAGAAGAGAATATGGCCAACATATCTCCCACAATAAAAATAGACATCTCATTCAAACCTGGAATCGTTGAAGAGATCACTCTCGACGCTGCATGCTCCCCTAAAGAAGTTCAAGATGACAAAGCTCTCTTTTAGGAATTTAGATATATCTTCACCTAGTCCTATACATAAATTCTTGGCCTGGATCCAACCATTCTCGAACATCAAATCGATACATGGCCCGATGTGGCCCTCGTCTGCCAAAAGAAACAACGACTACAACCTTCAAAATCCACGGCTATCAAAGATGATATCGACAAGTTTCATTATGTAGGGTTCATATACCCCATTGCGTACACTTCTTGGGTCTCATACACTATCCTAGTCAACAAAAAATAGGGTACCATTTGGGTTTGCATTGATTTCCGAGACCTCAATTAAGCCTGTCCCAAAGATAACTTTCCAACACCCTTCATCAATTAAGTAATCGATTCTTATGTCGGACATGAAGTCCTGTCATTCATGGATAGATTTTTCAGCTACAACCAAATACAAATATGAAACATGAATCAATACAAAACCACATTCACTACCCCCTGGGGTACTTTCACTTATTGTGTCATGCCCTTCGGGCTCAAGAATGCTGGCGCCACATTATAGCAAGCGATGACTTATGTCTTCCATGATATTTCACATATCATCCTCACTTACTTGGAAGACCTCACCACTTGATCTAAGAGGCGATCAAATCATTTGGAAGACTTGTGGATTATCTTTGAGATATGTCGCCAATACAACATTCAATTAAACCCTCTCAAGTGCATTTTTTGCGTCATAGCTAGACACCTACTGGGTTTCATCATTTCCCAATAAGGAATCATAGTGAACCCATTGAAATTCCAAGCAATCAATGAGATTCCTCCCCCCCAAGAATTTGCGCCAACTACAAAGCCTACAAGGAAAGGCCAATTTCCTACGTTGGTTTGTTCTCAATTACACAATCCACACCCATGGCTTCTTGCGCCTGCTACGACCTGGTATCCCATTCCATTGGGATCAACATGCCCAAGTTTCTTTTGAGTCACTAAAAGATGCACTCAATAAAGCCCCCTAGATTAGTCCCCCATACTTCAACAAGGATTACATCTGTATCGGTCCACATCAGAGGTGTCAGTCATAGGATTTCTACTCTAAGAAGGTGACGACCAACGTGAGAATTCCAATTACTAAATTAGCAAAAACCTCCTCGGGACACCTTTGAAATATAATCACAAGGATAAATTATCCTTGGCAGTGGCCCTTGTAGTCCAAAAATTGCATCATTACATCCTGCTGCATACTACCAAGGTCATGGCAGATGCCAACCCCATGTAATGCTTTCTTAGTTGGCACCAAATCAATGGAAAATTATCCCATTGGATCATCATTCTCCAAGAATACGATCTATAGTTCACCACTCCTAAGAGAAAAAAGGCCCTCGTTCTCACAGAGCTAATTGTGGATCTCCCATCAAACTCAAAAGACACACCCGTCAATGAGAACTTCCCTGATGAACACTTTTTCTTAATCTTATCCAATGACCCATGGTACTGAGACATTCTTGTGTACCTTCACACATACAAAATTTGGTCCTCATCTCTCCTGAGATGATCACTAGCGTATCCACCATCAAGCCCCTCAATATCTCCTCATAGGAGATGCCCTCTATCATAGTGGGGCATACACTACACTCTATCACTGCCTCACCATAAAGGAAGAAGAAAATGTCCTAAATGAATGCCATAGTGGTGCATGTGGAGGCCACCTCTCCGGTATGTTCACAACCCATAAAGTGGTTCGGGTTGGTTACTTTTGGCCCACCTTATTTCACGACTGCATTCATGCCATCAAGAAATGTGACAAATGTCAATTGTATGCACATAAAGTAAGAGTACCACCCGCTCCCCTCCATCTAGTCATCACGATAGGCGCCTTTTGCAAATGGGGTATTTATTTCATGACTTGTAAACCCCCATCCAACAATAGGCATAAATACATCGTAGTCATTGTTGATTACTTCACAAAATGGGTTGAAGCTATGCCAACTTTCAAAAACATGGTAGACACCGCAACCTGATTCTTCTTTAACCATGCCATTACTCACTTCATAGTCCCCCTCCATCTTGTGTCCGACCATGGTAATCATTTTGAGAATGAAGTTTTCACCGAGTTATCTTCCAAGTTAGGCTTCACTCACGAGTTCACTTCCCCATACTACCCACAATCCTATGGGAAATTCGAGGCTCTTAACAAAGTTCTCAAAACAATGTTACAATGAATAATGGACAAGCACAAAACCGATTGGCATCACATGTTGTTTTATGCTTTATGGGAATATCATATGATCGTCAAAACCACCACAAGGTTCACATCATTTCATATAGTTCACAGGGTCGAATCCATACTCCCCATCAAGTGTGAAATACCCACATTACATGACACAATCGAAATCATGCCAAACACCACTCCCATGGAACAACACTTGCTTTCCCTTGAATCCATCAATGAGGACCAATGATCCTCATTACAAAACAATGAAGCAACCAAAAAATGGTCCAAATTCATCTTTGATCTACAAGTCAACCCTCATTCATTTAACGAAGGTGACTTATTATTGGCCTATGATATCGCTCATGACACCTTAGGCCACGAAAAATTTGAGTCCATTTGGCAGGGCTCATTCATCATTTGTCATTTCCTCACTAAGAGCACCTACATCCTGGCTCACCTTGAAGGGGATACCCTCAAATACCTAGTCAATGGGCTATACTTGAAGAAATTCTACCCTTAGTGTAGCCACTCTACCTTAGGTTTCTTCTTGCATTTTCCTAGTGTTTTTAATCTTTTTTGAAAAAACCTTCCAAATACATATCTCTGATCCTTTGTCCTTGTTTTAACAAATCAATTATACATCAATTTACCACAATGGGTATGACGATGGTGATAGTCACTGGAATCAGAATATTGCTTCGACATCTTGGGCCATTTACACCCATGAAAATGTATTACTCCACTCCAATGGTATATTCCTTGGAATTGCCACCAATAACCAAGATGAATACATCGCCGTAATTGGTCTCCTTGCAAAATTTAATCACCTTCATATTCGTCATTGAAGTGTTCTCTTAGATTCCCATCTCGTCGTTCTGTAACTGAATAATGTGTATCTCATACATGATCCATGCCTCTTTCACAAATACCTGCAAGTTAGACTTCTATGTCATAATTTTGAATCCATTACATTCACACATATTCCTAGGAATCTAAACCAAGTTGCAGATCATATGGCTAATCAAGTCCTAGATTGACATTTATCACATTAACATGCACATTCATTTCCAGTCATAATTCATCCATCATCAAAATAAGAAAAAAATCACACATCACATAGCACATATGCAAAACTGAAAACATCATCAAAATATGTATCTCATATATATATCCGGTGCCATACATGTTTACAAAAAATACAATATCCATGACATCATCGTCGGTCTCAAATATAAAAAAACTATACTCAAAATGTCCAAAATGGGGGATCACTACCCTTATACATACATTGTACAAAAAGGAGGCCACGCCCATACATCACATTGGCACCTATGGTGCCCCGAGCTCTAGAAAATCTCTCACTGGAGGGTCTATTGGTGGTCCCCTACCAGGTGGGGGCACCCCTCCTCTTGGAAGCATGTGTCCCATCACTACCATTCCAGCCACATATGCACACTGCATTAGAGACCTCCACTCATGTCTCCCACACACTACTCCAGGACCTCATTTTCCTAGATGTGGGGCCACTAGGAATCTAGAACCCCCTGCAGTACCCTATCAAATCTTTGTCACAACTCGTCCATCTCACAAACCAAGTATGGGATATCCTCTCCACCTGGGGCATGTGCATGAACCACCCACGAATCATCATGGAGACAATGTATCCTAGCCCTCCCATCATCATCCTATGCCTCTTGAGTGCCAACGTGAGTGAATTCGTCCTCCCGACCACTCGATACAACATGTGCAAAAAAAATAAATATACAAGACTCATCAGTTCTATGCATATCAATCAAACTCAACCCTCCCCCCCACAAAAAAAAAACCCATCAAAATACAAACTTATCTTGGTGACCCACACCTCCCTAGGAGGCCAAAACATATCAAGGTCTCGTCGGTAATCCATCCCTACATACGAGAGCTCCAAAATGATCTGGGGCGTCTCTCTCCAAATTCACTCAAACATCTCAGTAAAATAGTGGCCTGCCTCACCATCACCATGACGGGCCAATATGTGCACCCACCTCTATAGTCGTATCTCTCGCACTGGTGGCAGATATAATATAACTCAAGGGTGCAACAATATCACCCTCTCCAAGAAAAATCTGTAAAGAACATATCCGAACACAAATTCTCTTGATTGCATCCCTCCACATCGGCTCACCTGTCCCACCATGCATGCACACATCACTCGTGCCCATGCAAAAATCTTCCAGTCCATGGCCCTCTCCACTATTGAAATATGGACACCTGAAATGCATTGGGTCCCTAATGACCCATAGATTCATACCACCAAGGCACATGACACATGTGTCATCAAGGAGTCAATAGAGGATAATCTGATGGACCCCCCAGTTAGTGAATCCTCAATCAAGCAATGGAGAAGTGCCATATCATCAACCCTCTCTCCTTTCGGATTTGAGGCTATGCATTAATCTCAATACCCTTGAATGGGAGCCCAATCACAAAATATAAATCTACCTCAAGTGAGAATTGAACCTTCTGTCTGTGCACCACGAAAGCCTGTAGATGGGGTCTCCACATCCCAATAAAAAATTGGAGTAGCTCGTCCTATGACCTCACTAGGGAACAATCAAAGAACTTCAACAAGCCCATGCGGGCCAAAATTAATCAAATGCATGTATCATCTCCCACATCTCTGTGGAGCTTCTCCCAATTCCTCTCTCACTAATAAATTGACATATGGAAGTACCATATCTCCCCTGGATCTAAACCAAATGAGTTTTGTCAACCCCAATCATCTAAAAAACTCCAAAAATAATTGTCATATATCTGCGTGGTTGTACCTTAGACAATCGTGCAAAGTTGCGTGCTTGTCCCACAAACAAGCATGTAGGTCTATGCAACTGTCCTTTATACAACCGATCACTAATTGCATAGTTTTCCATTACACAGTCGCACTGGCTTGTGTTAGTGTTTCTATAAAAGTTGTGCAATCCTACACGACTATCCACCAGACAACCGCACCAAGGTGTGCAAAAGAAATTACAGCAATCATGCAACCTTATGCACGACTATTGCAATGTCTCCCATGTAGAGTGCACGAGAGCTTGAATGATCCCTTCACAATACCACATAGGTATATTTCACTCCCCCACACATTCTACATACCCAATCATAGATATGACCATACAACCCTCCATATGGCCTCCATTCCACAAAACTAAAAATTCAACAAGTATGGGAGGTATTGACCACTTACCGATCTTTCCCAAAAGTCAAATTGGCTCACCCATGCTCTCTCAAAGATTGAAAATGCAAATACATAGTCAAATAGAGCTCAACTCATGCAAGTACAAATAAGGTGGCATTGTGGATCCCATGCCTATATATACATCCCTCACCCAAACTTCCAACCCCTCCTACAGGATCCCATGAGCTCTAGTTTCCTCATTGTTTGTGGAAACATGATCCCGACACTCTCATCTACACATTGGTATCATCTGTTTTATCAATCATTATGATGTCCCAAGGTGCCATCCCTTAGACCCAGGCACATGTACGCATGCTCACTATCATATTTTTTGAATAACTATCATATGTTGTTTATCATAAGATATTTTTCACGTCGGGTATTTGTTTTTTTTGTGTAGGTACTTGTTCAAAAGACTTACAACCTATTCAATTATGATCATCCTACAAACCCTTCAGGTATATATTCAAAACTGACATTTCATTACACCCTATGCAAATAATTTCATTTTCGAGTCACTCCCTCTAACATTCACCTTTAGGATCATCAGACCCGGCTATGCTGTACCATCAACTTCATTGCATTTCGGTATTGTCAATCGACAACATTCCCACCCACATGTGTTTTGCCACATGTTAGCACTAGGAATCACCTTCAAATTGCATGGAAGGCAAGCCCAGTACCCATCAGGTTTATATGTGAATGTAAGAGTGTTTTGTAGGGTCAAATGGAAAAGGACTCAAAATGATAATGTTCCAACTCAGATAACAAGGCTAGCATGCACCAACAATCAAGGTCTTGGCTAACTTCAATCAATAATTGGGAGTAAATATAAATAGAAGGAAGACTTGAAAGAGAGGAATGTAGGGGATGCTATAAACATTAGGTCTACAAAAGCCTAAGGAAGAAATTTTCTTAATACAATATCTTCTTGAACTTAGAAACTAAGGAAGCTAAATAAACATCATGATAATAATATGATCAAACAACCATCATAACATCACCACAATCATTCATGTGAATCATTCAAATCATGAACATTTAGCATCAAAAGAAAATAAGATGAAAGAGAAGCTGATTTCTATTAGTCAAAATGTCTTAAGTCCAGTACATAGCCAGATCACAGTCACTTCATTAGAATATTACAGTCTAAGGGAGCCTTTCTCAACCATCCAAACCTACCAAAGAAATTGATCTATCTATTTATAACAAAAGGGAGGCAACAGTTGGAGGTACGAGCTTGCCTCCTTCCCTTGAAAATATCTAAACATTTATTTGATCTAAAAACTTATTTAACAACCTATGCTATAAAGTAGGAAAATGTTGGTGACTAATCCAACCAAGCTTCAAACTGATTTGATTCTCTTTTGCTGTGCAACAAGTGTTTTGCCATGTGTCTTTTAGGAGCATGTGGTCATCCTCATGATGCCAGCTACTGCTTCTGTAATTTTCTCCATCATCATCCATCCAAAAAGTTGTTGGCCTAACCTTCCTGGATACCTGACGTCTGTTGGTAGTTTCTTTAGGTAGCAGGCTGAGTAGCGTATTTCCCAACTAGACAAGTATAAAAGGTATCACATTTAGGTAGCGCCATTGTGTTGCGTATGTGTGCAAACCTTTGTTCTCTGTGAAATATTAGGTAGAACCTTTACGTAGCGCCACTGTGCTACGCCTGTATGCAGACTCTGTTCTCTATCAAATATTAGGTAGCTCCTTTACGTAGCGCCATTGTGCTGCGTCTGTGTGTAGGCTTATTCTCTGCCAGATATTAGGTAGCGCCTATAGGTAGCGCCACTTATGCTGCGTCTGTGTGCAGGTTTAGGTAGCATTGTCAAAAACGCAGCGCCTCCAATCTTAAACGTGTGCAGAGTAAGTGGTGGTCTTTCATAATGTCAAACCCATTGTACTTAGGTGTCTTAGCAGTACAGTAGGTAGTGCATTTTACCACTGAGGGAGTTAGCACTTAGCAAAACCCAAAACTCTGATAGTTAAATGCTTAGAAGCCTGTATAGATGATAGAGGTAATATTTGAATACCAGTTAACTCTCCCAAAAAGGAACCATCCTAAAAAATGGGGCTTACCTTTCACCAACTATTTTGTCACCTTGACACTTAACCTCACACTCTTTTTGGTAGAAAGAGGATCTTCATTTGGCACAACAAAATTCTTCTTCTTAGCAATGACAGGCTTTTTCAGTGTGGTTGTGCTCTCCTTAACTACTGGTTTGTCATTCTCAATGGAAACTTCAACCAATACCTGTAAATTTCTTTGGGCTACCTCATCTTGAAAGTGTTGCAACTCTGCCTTTAGCTTCCTGTTTTGAGACTGAAAGCCTCTATCCTGCTTGAAAATATTCTTTGGCTGTCTATGAAGGGGCTTGGCCCTTCTTGATGAAAACCTTGCCAAATCAAGGGTGTGACTGTAGCCATCCATAAACTCTGTCATCTTGGCTCTGTCAGACATGGCTTCCTTTTTCAATTGAGCCACCTCTTTTCTTGCATCCCTAAGTTGTCTGATAAGTCTTTTGAAGGTATGACTGTCGGGAGGAGCAGTGACATGCACAATCTCAATAGGTTTTTTCTCAGTCTCCTCTTACACCTTCCTGGGAAGTGTCTTGTCTACCTCATCAGGTTTCTTGGTGGCTTTGCTTTTACCCTTCTTCCGCTGCATAGGGGTTTCTTCTTTTCTTTCCACAAGCTTCTCAAATTCTTTCACAAAGGTTTCATATTTCCTCTCCAAAGGTATTTTAGTACCTTTACCCTTCCCTTTCTGTACAGGGGCTTCTTGTTTCTCTTCCACAGGATTTCTAATTCCTTTACCCTTCTTCTTTTGAATAGGGGTTTCTGGTAAAGACTGCTCTTTGAAAACCTCCTTAGGAATTGATGACCTTGTGAAAGGTCTTTTACCCTTTATTTTGACTGCTGGAGGAGAAGAGGGGAAGAGTAGCTTCTTCCCTTTCTTGGATGTATCTTTTGTAGAAGAAGGAACCTCTTCTAACCCTAGTGGAGGAGGTGGTGAAAAATCTCTTTTTGGGGAAGGACAAGCTTCCTCCTCAGCTCCTGTGACCTGCTTGCTGACCTCTGAAACCTGAACAGGGGCTCTTCCATTTCTCTTCATATAGGTCCCTACTTTAATAACATTGGTGGGTGATAAAGGAATTGCATTATTTGATTGAGGATTTGATACTTGATCCAACTTGAAATGAGAAGTAACAACAAAATGCTCCCATGAAATCTCTTTCTTACCCAATTCCTCAGAGACTAGCATTATGATCAATCTAGAATGGAAAAGGATAGAATCCACATCCTTAGATTTGGATTGAATCCTATCTGACATATTACCTATGCTCCTCAACAAGTAATAGGGAATATTCATCTCAAATTTACCAGTAAAATGTAGCAAAAGCCTTATGTGGTACTGGTACAATGTGTTAAATATCCCTTCACATGTAAAATATCTTTGGACTATCTTCAAAATTCTGTCAAACTATTCAATCAATTGACCCCTTGGTACACCTTTAGATAAATCACTGGCTTGATGTTCAGGTTTAAAGAGATCTTTAGCATAGGATGAACTCAAAGCCATGGATTTGAACCACTTTTCACCTGTAATGGGGATTCCTGTTGCAGCTGAGATAGAGGCTTCAGTCACCTCAAATTCCAAATCCCCAACCTTGGTTCTCCTGCCATCAAAGTGTGATGCAAACTGTTTTGTTACCTCTGGATGGCCTCTCTACATATTCTGGAAGAAAGAGAGGCATCCAACTCTTTGAAAGACCTCCCTTGCCATGGGATCTGTATAAAAAAGATGCATGTCCATAGGTTCTATCCTATCCACCTTGCCACCTTTGTGTGTCTTCCTTGATTGAGGAGTCTCCATGGCTTAGAATGAAAGATTTTAAAGGCTTACGGGATAGTAATAACTAGGAAGACTTCAAATCAGGCTTCAAATGTACAAGGCTGATCCTTTTAAACAGACTGGTGCTGGTAAGCCAAGTTTTGACTGTGGGAATGACACCCTTAGATTTGTACAGACATTTGAGAGTGTAGACAGTGAGGGGGTAATCCAAAATTGGCCCTTTGCAACTGAGTAAAATGCTTCACTCCAAGATGAAAGGAAGTAGGGGTGACATAGAGGGTTTAAGCACCGCCTCTGGGTAGCGCGACGCATACACAGAGGATAGGCTATTTAAGAGCTTGAAATTTCAATGGATGTGACAGACAACAATAATCAGACCTAGATACAGGCAATGGAGTTTACAGGTCTGAAAAAGAGGGAAGGCAAGGCTATCATGCAAATACGAATCCATTACAACTGTGCAAGCTCGGAAAACCAAAACCTGAGTGCAAATTTCTTGTGAAAATTAATATGCAGAGGAGGCAACACATGATACCTGTGGAGTAGACACCTGTTGGAATCTTCAACAAAATCTCAAGATGAAATTTCGAAAATTTCAACCCTTGAATCTACTTCAACATCAAATTGGGTTGCATTGTTGTCGCCTGATCAGAACTTGTGAATTTGCGCAGCGCATCACTGTTGAGTTTTTCAAAATTATAAACCGTTACCAAGGCTCGTAAATGCAAGATATTGAAGGCATCTTTAAACAACTCCTGGAACTGAAAACAAAGAACATGACATCAGTCATGGCAATCATGACTCGTGGTGGAAGTATGATGATTGGGAAAGGCGCTACGGAACTACCTGATGAGTGGGCAGTGCTTCAATTCAAAAAATTATTGGACAGGTAAGCAAGGACAATGAGGCATGCCTACAAGGTCATGAGTGAGGAGAAAGGTATGTCACATCAGTCTAGTCATGGGAGGAATCAACCTAGGGACAAGTCATGAAGGGGACCAAAAAATAAGTCATGAGCTAAAATGGTTCTAAGACCAAAAATCAATTTGAGGATCAAAATATAGCTATGACTCAAAACTTTAATCATCTAAGGGGTCCTACCAAACATCAAATTTAAAGGGATGAAACTTAAAAAAAATAAATTAAAATCTAAGGCTTAAAAAAGGATAAAAGCAAACTAAAATACCCAAGGCAATTTAGTGTGATAACACCACAGATACTTTCCCTTTGCACAATCAACACTCATGTTGTTCTTACCCCCTAGGATTGAGAGTCCTAACAGTTTTTCCCTTCAGAGAATGAACCTCATGATTCTTCTCATCATATTTCTAACCTTACCATTTCAAAATCCCACATCACATTGTTCTAGTTACATTAAATGCACCT